>VUQS01037694.1:0-14106 GCA_015108495.1 Heterochromis multidens
TTTGCATGATAGAGCTTTAGTTGGCATCTGCAGATGGCACGGTGGATTGTGTTAACCGACAGTGGTTTCTGGAAGTATTCCTGGGCCCATTTAGTGATGTCATTGACACAATCATGCTGATGAGTGATGCAGTGTCGTCTGAGGGCCTGAAGACCACGGGCATCCAATAAAGGTCTTCGGCCTTGTCCCTTACACACAGAGATATCTCCAGTTTCTCTGAATCTTTTGATGATGTTATGCACTGAAGATGATGAGAGTTGCAAAGCCTTTGCAATTTGACATTGAGGAACATTGTTTTTGTAGTATTCCACAATCTTTTTACGCACTCTTTCACAGATTGGAGAGCCTCTGCCCATCTTTACTTCTGAGAGACTCTGTCTCTCTATGACATCCCTTTTATAGCTAATCATGTTACAGACCTGATATCAATTAACTTAATTAGTTGCTAGATGTTCTCCCAGCTGAATCTTTTTAGAATTTCTTGCTTTTTCAGCCATTTGTTGCCCCCGTGCCAACTTTTCTGGGACCTGTAGCAGGCATCAAATTTGAAATGAGCTCATTTTGTGCATAAAATTGTGAAATTTCCCAGTTTCAACATTTGTTATGTTATCTATGTTCTGTTGTGAATAAAGTTTTGGCTCATGTGATTTGGAAGTCCTTTGGTTTTCATTTTGTTCAAATTTAAAGAACGTCCCAACTTTGTATTATAAAAATTTAAAAACGGGTTTAAACATTATCACATTAAAGAGAAATGTAAAACGATATATCCTGGAGCAGGAAAGTGAATCGCAATGCTAATCACATCTTAGCATTATTGTTTTTGTATGTATGTTTTGTATGAGAAGGGCAATAAATGCCTTCTGGTGTAAATAAATGAATATGAACTGCCAAAGCTTTGAGCCTTTGTAGATTTGCTGATTTTGACCCAGGACAGAATATAAATCTTAGAAGAGGGCTAATTGTATTTTGTAGCCAACCAAAATATAAAACAAAATCTTCATTTTATTTACTTGTTTACAATTTAAAAGACCAGCCAGGTTTATGGAAAGCCATTAAAAAAAAGAAAGAAAGACATTAACTACCACCCAAGCAGACCAGCTTTAAAACTAGAAGACTCTGGCCTACTGCATGGGCCCAGCTTCCACTTGAAAATCTGCTTATGTGATGGAGTTCTGGCCTCACAAATCTGCAAACTCAGACACTCGTTCCCACACACACACTCTCAGATCACTTCCCCTAATCCCCCTCCAACCCACCTGCAGATGGCTCCCTGGCCAGGGATGACGTCGCATTTGCCGTCATTGAGGCAAAAGTCAGTCTGCAGCTCACAGATACTCTGACAGGGGAGGCCATCCACACTGAAATACCCAGCATTGCAGACACACTCTGCCTCCCCGGACCACTTGTTCACTTTACACTCAGCATACTCGTTACACGCCTGGAACTTACAGGGGTCAGCCTGGTCACCTGTAAAATAAAGGACAATAGTGCTGATTTAAGGTATGAGGAAAAACTGCAAGAAAGATATTTTTTCTACCAGCACACCATTTACTTGTCTGATAACTAAGCATCTGAGGGCAATGGCCAGTCTTTGGGGGCTTGGCATAGCTATAGGATAGCCCTGGCAAGGTTTTTTGTTCCACCTGACTGTTAATTGTTTACATATGCAGATACATTAAAAAAGGTCATAAAAAGCTAAATCCTCATCAGACTATAACTCATGTATTTGAGATTGCATTTTGGCAAATGCAGTTCCTCTTTTGCTCTCCCCATACATCATTCGCTTGTCTGCACCCAAAATCTGCTCAAATGTGAATGGTAAATAGAACTCGGACCACAAACGAACTCCAAACTGAGACAGCTAACTACAAATGGTCAAGTATTAGCTGACTTATGTAATCCAGCTGAAACCTAGGGTTAGCTATCATATGAGGAAATTTCATTCTGCTCACACTAATCAGTTGGTCAGAGTGCAGATAATGATATGTGTCAACATGGATGAAGTCCAAGGAAGTCCTGATTATCTCATCCCAGCTTATCTGTCTGTGAGACTCACCAGCTGAGTCCCAGCTCTGCCATGCATCGCAAAAATTCAACTGAATCCAATTCAATTCAATTCAATTCAATTTTATTTATATAGCGCCTATCACAATAGCAGTCACCTCAAGGTGCTGTATATTGTAGGGTAAAGATGCTACAATATTAGAAAGAAAACCCCAACAATCAGACAACCACCTATGAGCAAGCACTTGGGGAACAAGGGTTCCACGAAAGGTTTTGTGGGCATTTGCACACACTATCATGTTTTTCAACAGTGACTTCATACATTAATATTTTGCAAAATAATATTCAGAGGTGACAATTAACTAAGAGTTTGAAATTTATGGAAATAAGCCATTTGCCTTCTTACCATGAGGTTGTTATGCAACACTAACGTGAAAACATTTAAAAAGGCTAATTTAGATCCCTGAATAAGTGCCAGGAAGTGTTTCAAGATAGCTGCCCATAGGTGAGACTTGCTCCTAAAAGGACTGTGGTTCTTGGCAAGAAAACAAAAATTGTGAAACAATTTTTTTTCAAGAGACCTGTGACATAAATCTCAAGAAGAAGTTGCTGTCAGGGTTGTTGTCTTGATGAAAACAGTGCTGTCACCAAGACAGCACTGTTTGTCAGTGAGAACATACCTGACTCAACGTCCAGTGAGTACTTGTCAATGGCCAGGTTCATGGTCTGGTAGGCTGTGTTACAGAAGTCCTCCAAGATCAAGTAGACGGTTGTTGTGACACCACGAGCCACAGGCTTCCCAAATTTCATCCGGCTGTTGACTACAATGCTCCCATTCCTGAAGTTTAGGATCTCCAGGTTCTCAAAGTGACTCAGGTTGGATTGCAGGTAGGGCACAAGCTAGGGAACAGTTGAAAAATGTACAATTTGATGTTACAAGCCAACGAATTTCACACAGGACTGGGAATAATGAAAATGACAAATACTGTAAAATGCAGCCGTTTACCAGTTCGAGGAAGCGTTGCTCCAGAGCCTTGTACTCTGGGGAACTCTTGTTAAAGAGATCCTCTGAGAAGATCATGTTGGTGACCCTCAGGCTAAAGAAAACCATCAGTGCTCGTCCGGGGTTTACAGGCATGGCAATACTGGCCTGGTCTGTGCCGTGGCCTGCACCTATCGGGAATCCAGTGCTGCCCTCCTCTGTATGGTTAACCAAACCATAACCATACTCAACCACATTATAACCATGGTCTCCAGTGGTGGTATCATCCAAGCCTTCATTACTGGTCTGGATCTGGGCAATAAAAAAGGTATAGTGATTTGAATATTAGATGCAGGGGCCATACATTTAAAATGTTAGGTTAAAAACAAATCTTGGTTCATTCTATTGCTTTACCTCCACCAGTGAAGGGATGTCTGTGTCGGGCTCGCCATCAAAATCAGGGTTAACATCAGAGATATGGGTAAAAGGTGACTCGCTCTCTGGAGACAGGGCAGTTGGCTGAGCAGGGCTCAGATTATCTGTCACTGGTGGTTCTGGAACATCTTTGTTTACCAGTAAGATTTCATCATCTGTAAGATCTTCTGTTGAGATCTCTGGAGTTTCTGGAGCCACTTCCACTACAGCTGGAGCTTCCGGCACAGACTCTTCCTTTATCTCCCGTCCCTCATTTTCTATTGATTCCTTCAAGCCATCCTCTTCAAATACAGGTTCCTCAGGGCTGGCCAACACCACATTAATGGCTGCATCCTCAGGTTTTGAGGGGTTAAACTCCTCATTAGCAGTTGGAATATCTGCAAGGTTAGACTCTTCTGGTGTCTCCTCAATTGAGTAATCACCAGCAGGAAAAAGAACTGTCTCTGCTCCCTCTGTCTGTGATGCTTCACTAGTTATATCTACAGAATCTGGAATTGGGATTTGGGCAGGCAGACCTTGTTCTTTTATGGTTTCAGTTGTGACAGTAGAGATCTCAAGCTCCTCTATAAGCTCAACAACTTCATCCAGGTTCTCATCTTCCACAGTTACAAGTGTAGGTCCAAATTTCTCTTCCTCAGCTCCAGATGTAACATCTGCATTTATGGTGATTTCTTCTGCTTTCACCTCATCTTCTGAAGCAGTCTCCTCGAGGGACACTTCCTCTTCTTCTGGAGTGGTTGTAGATGGTTCAAGCAAGCCCTCCAAGACATCTGGGACTGAACCAGAGGCCTCAGTTTCTACTGGTGGTTCAGCCAGTGTAACACTCCCTGGCAGCTCGGCTGGAAGTTCTTCAGCTGGAGGAGATTCTACAGAAGGAATCTGCACAATGTCCTCCAGCAACAGACCCTCCTCCTCAATCCCTGAAAAAACAAAGATGAGGAAAAAAAACTCACTCTCTATTTTTAGGCACTTTCTCTATTATAGAAAAAATGTTTCTTGCATAGCCAGAATGCTTTGGGTGTAAGCATTATTATGTTAAAAAGGAAAATAAACACTCTAGCTTGTCTGTATTTCTTTAAACCAATTGCAATTGTCTTGGTAGGTGCTAAGCCCAGGTTGTCACAGCGGTCCCCCCTGCAATGTCGTGTTGAGAGGAGACTTGTTGTGGTAGAGCATTTGCATGGGTAGAGGCAAGCACTGTCACTCCAGTCTCCAGTGTCATATTCCTTGTAGAGCGAAAAGAACCAAGCAGGCCTGCCATAGCACATGATCTATCATAATTACATGACTAAAAAAAAGCAACTAGAAAAGGTAAAAAAAAAAAAATGTAAAAACTACAAAGGAAAAATAAAGCATCAGTTGTAAAATTGTCCAAGTAAACTTACCGGCAACTTCATGTATATGGAAGGTCGGGACCAGAGCAGGAGATGCAACTTCACTCTCCTCTAGAACAATAACACTATTTTCTGTTGTTGCCACTGTGTTGGTTTCTGAAGGTTCACCTTTGATGTCCTTTTCCAAGGTCAAGACCTCTGGCGGCTTATCAACAGCACTGACCTGCATCACAAACAGGAGCTCTGATTGGCCAGCTGCTTTGGACAGGCAGAATTGATTTAAGATGCATGAAATTACGGCCCCTGCTGCTGCTCTATGATTAGACTTCCTTTATTTAATTTACAGTAGTGCGCTGCCTGTAGATCTTTAAATCAAAGGTACTTCCAACCCTCAAACTCTCTGTGTCAGGTTTCATTCCATCAAATGAAAATATTATTGATGTTTTGCAAATTTTAAATGGCTGAGTAATAAAAAACGAAAGATTTTCAGACAATGTTAAGCTTATCATCCATATTCAATCACCAGAAGAATATTTTGTTGCTGGTATCAATCGCAAACTCATCTGTGACCAAGAAAACAGAAGAAGAACTGTTCAATCTTATTCCCAAACACCCGTTTTGTATGTTGATCTCTTCCTACTCTTTGGGTTAAAGTTTTGATTTAGTGGATTATTTTTTTCTCTGATTAGTTCAGGTGTAACAATTCTTAAATTAAGACTAAATTTCTGATACAAATGTCCGCAGGCTCGTGCCCCAGTTCCATGTCTTCCAAACAGAACTCTCCTCATCCAAACTGCTCTTATTAGGCTCGTAAACACCTAGAGACATTATAAAAGTTAAGTACAGTAAATGCCTGACATAATGTAAAGGCAGACACATCAGGGGGATTATGTGAGAGTCGTGACAGAGAATGGAGTGATTGCTTAATGCCAACTGCAAGGACACCACTGGTATGTTAGCCAAGCTTTGTTGTGAAATACAGTTTAACTCTGCTTAATCATCTTTTATTAGAACCACCCTGTGTTGCTGTAAACACCATGTGTTTAATTAAAGACCGAACAACAGTGGAGGAGAAATAGCGTGGCAGCACAGCGGTGCAGTGGTTTGAATCCATTCTGGGGCCGTTCTATGTGGAGTTTGCATGTTCTCCCCATGTCTGCGTGGGTTCTCCCAAGGTACTAAGGCTTCCTCCCAGAGTCCAAAGACATGCATGGGGTTAGGTTAGGTTAATTGGTGATTCTAAATTGACCAATGGTGAGTGTGAGTGGTTTTCAGTCTCTTATGTGTTAGCCCTGCAACAGATTCACGACCTGTCCAGGATATACCCTCCCTCCAGTCCTATGACAGCTGGGATAGGCTCCAGCAACTCCCACAACCCTGAATTGGATAAGCAAAAGAAAATGGATAGATGGATAGATGGATAGATGGATGGATGGATGGATGGATGGATGGATTATGTAATGATATGCTAATTAGCATGTGGTTGGATTGCATATACTAGTTAGCCAAGAGGAGATGTTGGTGTCTGGTTAAGTCATGTTGGTCTGGTGAAGGATGTTTAATGTTTAACAACTGTTCAGCTGAAGAATGACCTGTAGGAATAATGGTAACATGATTGTGCCCGTGGTAAGAGTAATTTTAGATTTTACCTTTTTCCAAAACCAAAAAAGTTATAATTCCTTTATCATTTATATTAGGATTCCTGCTAAACTAACTAAGTGACTCTAAATAACTGCTGAGTTTTTATTGAGAGAAATGCAACTCCCTGCTTTTCCCTCTGCCTTTTATAAACCTGTATGTTTGGCACAAAGAGGAACACCCCCCCTCCCCCCAGTCTGTATATCCCATGAGCCAGATTTGTGTTATTACTCTATTGAGGTTTTAGCCTCTGTAGCCAGATGTGCCAAGATGACGTCCTGTCTCCCTCCCCTCACTCCCAACCCATCACAGCAGATAGCTACCCTTCCCTGAGCCTGGTTCTGCCAGAGGTTTCTTCCTGTTAAAAGGGAGTTTTTCCTTCCCACTGTCACCAAGTGCTTGCTCACAGGAGATCGTCTAATTGTTGGGGTTTTCTTTCTATTATTATAGGGTCTTTCCCTAACAATATAAAGCACCTTGAGGCAACTGTTGTTGTGATTTGGCGCTATATAAATAACACTGAATTCAATTCAATTCAATTCAATTCAATTCAATTGAGTTGAATTGAACTGAATTACTTACAGTAAAATCACACAATTATCTCTTTATCTCCTTTTACTGAAAGTTTCTTTGGCTCAGCTGCATACAGCACGCTTAGACCACAGTGCTTTTAATAAGTCAAACTAATGAGTCCTATAACACTGTAAAAATCTATAACTATTTTAATGGCTTAACACAGGATTCATATTTCTGATAATAACCAAATTAAATATTAGAAAAACTACAGCATTACTTAAACTTCTCTAACTTCAGATCAGGGTAGCAAAGTGCTTTGATGGTACAATGGCTTAGTTCTCACTACTAATGAAAAGGTTGCCACACTCTCCCAGCTCATACTTTGTGTCAAACTATCAGGCTAAACTAAAATGTGACCCCGCAAACTTTATGGGGTAAATCAAACTGATTATCATTAAAAGCACTCTCAACCACAAGACAGCACAAATAGAGACAGACTTTGGATGGTATTACTTGTCTAAATAAATTCTTATGTGCAGTCTCTGTTGACTCGTTGCAGTGTGGTGCACTGTAGTCTCTGCCCAAGAATAGCAGTGGATTATTACAGCAAGAACCAAACTAATCCTCAAAGCTTCACTTCATCCTTGCTGGTGAGCTCATCCCCTACCTGCAGTGGTGTAGCCTGGATAACATCGCAAGCCAGTTATGGGTCATCACAACAGCAGTTATACCACAGCGTCTTTTAACAAAAGTGATGTGCAAACTCAAAGCAGCTGGTTCGCCTGGAGGGAGATTGTTTTCATGATAGCGCTGGAGGTAACTTGTTACTCACCATGGCTCCGTCTTCAGTGTTGACAGACTGAGGAACCTCAGACACTGTGGAACCACAGAAGAAACAAATATTAACAAAAACTGACACATAACAGGCAAATGTGCCAAATAGCCTAAATATTTCTGCCTGCCAGCATATGCAAAATCCTGGTAACTGTCAGTGTTTCAGCACAGACTGTCTGCATTTTGACTGCGTTACCTCCAGGGGTAAATATCTACAAATCAGTGCTAAAATCTGGAATAAATATCAGCCACTGTGGTCCAAGCCTATTACTGCATCACCACCAAGGCAGAAAAACAAAGCCAAGCTGTGTCTTTAAGTCCCTCAACCACATGTGTCAGCCATATGAGAATGTTTAGCCATCATTTTAGATGTCACAGCCTATAACTAATATAGAAGTGAGAGGGCATCCACCTTCAAAAGTCTTTCCCTTCACAGTAAACTAATGACATGCATTCTTTAAAAACACAAGCCTGAAGAAATCTCACAGGAGAAGAGAAGGAGATGGTATAGACATTAACATGTAACTCAAAGGCCAAAGCAAAAAGTAGAAGGTGGCTAAACTACTTATTGACTTCCTGTATACGAGTGCATAATTTTTTGGGTGGCTGTGGTTCAGGTGGTAGAGCAGGTCACCTGAGCCACAGCCACCCCCCTGAAGGTTGGTTGATCAATCCTACAATCCATGTGTCAAAGTATGAATGCGTGCATGCTTGGGTGAATGAGACTTGTAGTAGAAAGCTCTTTGAGTGCTCACATTGAGTAGAAAGGCACTATATAAGTACCAGTTCATTTCCCATTTTTGTCAACAGAAGCTATGAATTAAAGGGAAAACTCATTATTTTACTTGAGTAATGTCACCTGAGGCAGTATCTGTTTGGCTTGAAGACAAAGATCTCTCCAGGTGCAACGCTGTCAACATTTAGATGTGCCGACACTACTTGTTACTGCAAAATTACCACCTGCAATTTTGTTTTCACTTTGCGAGTCTCTTTGCCTCTCTATGTTGAGATCATTTTGGCAAAATGCACTGCTCAAGACACTTACTGCAGCAGAAACTACCACAAAGCTGGCTTTACAGCTGGATTGATGCCTTTGCAAGATGGACTGTAGTTACACATATACTGGATATATACTGGATTGGACAGAGACATTATAAGAGAGAGGCAAGGCACTCAAAGAGCCTTGATTTTAAATTTTTCATGAATTTTTTTTTTTATCAGACTTGACTGGTGATTCTGTATATGCAGTTTTTATGTCCCACTGCAGAGTGATTGGACTTGCTTATAGAGGGTGTTTGGTTGGACCAACCAAAGTTTGTGACTCCATTTTGCGCTGTTGTGATATCTTGGCAAAGTCTACAGACAACATAAGTACTCAAAACTTCCTTTGTGATAGTTCCTGCTACAGAAGGTGTCTTCAGGAGCATATTTTGCTCTGATGGTACACACACAGACTCACATGGTGAAAATTATCCCCACTCCACTTTCTCTAATCCCAGATATCCACATATAAATATGTAGAATCTGCAGGCAAGGGACAAGATTTTGGGGACCAGAAGTAGTATAAATGCTATTGACCAATATCTATGGTAAGCTTTAGATGAAAGCAGGTGAGACCAAAGAGCAATGACATTAATTGAAATACATGGGGATTACTTGATCTGCATTCATTAACAATGACTGACAGATGAAAACTAAAATCTTAGCCCTGATATGCCGCAAGCATGGAAAAAATGGCTAATGTATTACTATATTGTGCTCTCTCTTACTGAATTTTCAGCACCATAGTGCATTGTGGGTAATCTTATCATCAAGTTTTGACAAGAAAAAACAAACAAAAAAACACAGGGAATAAAATAGACTATATCTCTGCTTTGAAACTGCCTGCTTTGAGTCTGACCATTTTTAAAGGAGAGCAATGCTAAACAGGTGAAGTCATTTTTTTAAGAGTTCACTGTGAGATCCAAAGTATGTAAGCCAACAAAAAGGATTACAGTAAAGCCCAAAAATCTAAAGCTCAGATTTCAAACATCCTTTCTGGTGAGTTCTCCTTTGCTGACCATTTAATGACAAGGATTTAACTGACACACCGAATAAATACACAGTTCCTATAGCTGATGACTGTTATTTGTCCATTAAAAATGGCCCACTTGTGGGCTTAAACTTGTCTCTGTCCATTTGACAGAAAGAGAGTCAAATAAGAAACAGATGAGACTATTAAAAGCCTGGAATGTTTTCTCAAGTGGCGAACCGTGTGTTTTAATATCATTCCAATGTTGACTGCGTCTTTATTTGACATGGCACATGGAGGTTTGCCCTGCAATGCATGCACCACCTCTGCCAGTGCATTCCCAGTGACTGCACTGCCATGCTAACAAAATAAATCGCTGTAGTATAATGGGAGCATGAGTTTCCTGTTGCAGTGAAATGGAATATCTTTAGGAAGACTAGCAATAATGCACATCATCTTACCACTCTCTAGCTCTAGGGCTTCAGTGAAAATGTTGCTGTCCTCGCTGATGGTGTAGACCACCGTGGGGTGCTCCTTGATCTCCCGGAATGAGTTCTCCACTTGGTTTAACTGTAGGGTCAGGTAGCTGAGTTGATCGGTGCTCACTCCTGCTCCATTCACCACCACTGTGACAGCATAGTCCACCACCACACCACCTAACCTGGGGACATAAATGTGCTGTTGTTATATCCAGTCCATACACTGATCACAGTTAGGATTTAGATTTGTCAGCTGCATATCCATGATGCAAGTGGTGACTGGTGACTGTGGAGGCCATTTGAGTACAGTGAATTCACTTTCATGTTCAAGAAACCAGTTTGAGATGTTTTGAGCTTTGTGATATGGTGCGTTGGGATGGACATGGTCAGCAACAATACTCAGGTAGGCTGTTGTGTTTTAACACTGCTCAGTTGATACCAAGAGGCCCAAAATGTGCCAAGAAAATATCCCCCACACCATTACACCACAAGCAGCACCCTGAACTGTTGATACAAAGCAGGATGGATCCATGCTTTTATGTTGTTTATGCCAAATTCTGAACCTACCATCAGAATGTTGCGGCAGAAATCGAGACTCATCAGACCAGGCAACTTCTTTCCATTTTTCTATTGTTCAATTTTGGTGAGCCCGTGTGAATTTTAGCCTCAGTTTCTTGTTTTTAGCTGACACTTGGCACCTGGCACCTGCCATGTCTTCTGCTGCCCCTGCACATCTGCTTCAAGGTTTGCCGTGTTGTGCGTTCAGAGATGCTCTTCTGCATACCTTGATTGTAACGAGTTATTAGTTGAGTTACTGTTATTCTTATCAGCTTGAAGAAGTCTGGCCATTCTCCTCTTCTGGCATCAACAAGGCAATTTCATCCAGAGAACTGCCAGTTACTGGATACTTTCTCTTTTTCTGTAAACCCTAAGATGGTTATGTGGGAAAATCCCAGTAGATCATCAGTTTCTGAGGTACTCAGATTAGACCCCTTCTGGCACCAACAACCATGCCATGTTTAAAGTCTACATACCTAAATGCATTGGGTTGCTGCCATGTGATTGGCTGATTAAGTATTTGTATTAACATCAGTAGAACTGGTGTCTCAAATAAAGTGGCCGGTGATTGTATAGGCTACAAGCTGCTGAGTGAACCAGTAAACTGTTTTGTCCACTAAAAATGTTTCCAGGGTGAGAATTAATTCTTCACTATTATATATTGTGATATTGATATTCCCCACCTTTAATCTCTTTCTTCTAAACTCCCTATTAGCCTTAATTACTGCAATTAGTGACTGTACTGCTCCACTACAGCAGTAAATGAATAAGATGCCTTGTTTAAATATTTAATTCAAAATAAGCAGAGAGGGTTTCTCATCCGTTGTCATTACCAAACTTTTTCCAGTCAATATATTAGTACCCCAAACAATAGTTTACATTTATCCTTTATACACAATTACACTAAAAGTATTAGAGGGGAAAAGTTGGAGGACAATTCTCCAAGAGGAAGAAAATTGTTTAGGCATTAGCTTTATTTAATGTTAAACCTTTTAAAAAAAGTTGTAGAGCACTAACATATGACTGATGACTCATGTGATTTATTCTTGCTTGGAACGCAGGAGTGTGACTGTATAGGGCAAAAGCAGCCGAGTCAGCAAAATGATCAATATCATCATAATAAACATGAAAACCTCACAAGAGATTCCAGAGCCTGGAAAATGTCATCTATCAGGCTTCATTTGACTACTGGGAGCCCTCCATGCTGACCTAGTTTGTTGGGTTACTGGCAGACAGCTGAGCACGTGCCGACCCACAGTCAGCCCCATTTAAAAGGAGATCCAGTTTCCCCCCTTTTAGTTTCACAAAAGGGCAGGCAGGCAGAGTTCTGCTCCTGCTGTGCCCTGTGATTTGAAGTTAAAAGGTGCATGCAAGATTAATTATAGCAATAAATTAATATTTGTAAATGTAATATATATGTAAAATCATGAATATATAATATACAAAGTACAGTTACCAAAAAGATAATTACCGCTTACAACTATAATTACTATAACTTATAACTATGTTTACTCAGGTATTGTACATGAGCATACAGATAAGGTATATAACCTTTTATTTCACTGCACTTCAGCGACAAACTTTGTATCCTACAACATTTATCTGATGGCTGTACCATTTTTATAACTTATAGTTAGTTATTTCATAACTTGGTTTATACAATTTCTTGAGTTGATACCTACAAGGATCTGAAGTTGTTAAATGAATACTCTAAATATTTTGGGAGATATGCCTATGACCAGTTAGCTTAGCTTAGCTGGAAACAGTAGGAAACAGATGATTTTTATATAACCACAATTTCAAAAATGTTGGGATGCAAATACGAACATTTGCAAATCTCAAAACCCATATTCTATTTACAATAGAACATAGAAAAGCTTAAACAAAAAAAATATTAGCTCATTTTGAATTTGATGTTTACCACTGTGTAGCATCCCCTTCTCTTTTAACAACAGTCTGTAAACATCTGGGAACTGAGGAGACCAGCTGCTGGACTTATGGGGGAGGATTATTGTCCCATTTTTGTCTCATAGAGGATTCTAGCTGCTCAACATCCCTGGGTCTTCTTTGTTGTATGTTTCATTTCATGATGGGCCAAGTGTTTTCACTTGGTAAAAGGTCTGGACTGCAGGCAGGCCAGTTCAGCAGCTGAACTCTTCTACTATGAAGACATGCTATTTTAATAGATGTATTATGTGGCTTAGCATTGTCTTGCTGAAATATGCAGGGCCTTTCCTAAAAAAGACGTCACCTGGATGAGAGCATTTGTTGCTCTAAAACCTGTATATACTTTTCAGTATTGATGGTGCCTTTCCAGATGTGCAAGCAGCCAATTCCATAGGCACTAATGCACCCACATACCATCAGAGATGCAGACTTTTGAATTGAGTGCTGATAACAAGCCAGATGGTCCCTCTCCTCTTTAGTCTGGAAGATGCGGTGTCCATGTTTTCCAAAAAATAATTTAAAATTTTGATTTGTCTGACTACAGAAAAGTTTTCCACTTTGCCTCAGTCCATTTTAAATGAGCTTTGGCTTAGAGAAGACAGCAGTGTTTCTGGATCATGTTCACATATGGCTTCTTCCTTGCATGATTAACCTGCATTTGTGGATGGCAAACTGTGTTCACAGACAGTGATTTCTGGAAGTTTTCCTGAGCCATGCAGTGATTTCCAGGACAGAATCATGCCTGAGGTCCCAAAGATCACAGGCATCCAATATTGATTTTCAGCCATGTCCCTTGCACACAGAGATTTCTCCAGATTCTGTCATTCTTTTGATTGTATTATGTACTGTAAATGATGAGATATTCAAAGTTTTCACAATTTTACATTAAGGAACATTATTATGAAATTGTTCCACAATTTGTATTCTTTGCAGATTGGATGAACCTCTGTCCCTCTGTCCTTCTGAGAAACACTGCCTCTTTAAGATGCTCTTTATACCCAGTCGTGTTACTGACCTGTTGCCAATTAACCTAATTAGTTGCAAACTGTTCCTACAGCTGTTTCTTTTTAGTACCACTTACTTTTCCAGCCTTTTGTTGCTCCCATCCCAACGTTTTTGAAATGTGTTGCTGCCATCAAACTCAGCATGAGCTATTTTTTTCATGAAATAGTCTAAGTTTAAATGCTTGATATGTTTTCTATGTTCTATTGTGACTAAAATATGGGTTTGTGAAATTTAAAAATGTTGGGATTTGCATCCCAACCTTTTACACAGCATCCTAACTTTTTTGGAATTGGGTTTGTATGTCCAGTGACTAAAATATCAGCACACCTAAAGCTTAATAATCAGTGCATAATATTCAATGTG
>VUQS01037699.1:9197-21544 GCA_015108495.1 Heterochromis multidens
AGAGCTCTTTTGTTTTTTTTTTTTTTTTGTTTTTTTTTTTTTTTTCCTCCTTCTTTTTTTTTTTTTTTTTTTTTTACTAAAGTAATAACTGATCTGGAGATGCTGGAAGATAGCTTTGTTTTTTTTGTTTTTTTTTAAGGTTTTATGTGTGTGAAAGGTGTCTTTAGGGTTCTCTTTCATACTGTGCTGGTTGTTTGTCTATTTGCACAGTTGCACGTTGCTGTTCACTGCCACTGGAAAGATGAAATGACAGGATAAAAGGTTGCTTTGGGCAGGGTTTTCATAGTGAAGGGTTTTAAGCTTAAACCTTTTTTTTTTTTTTAATTGTTTTGCACTTTGGATAGTAGAGGTATATTCAGATATGGCATTCACTGCCAGCACCAATGCCCTATGTTTCTTTGAAAAAAGTGATCTGGCTTTGCATCACATTAGTGCACAGTTCCTTCTTCTGTGCATGCTCCACCACCCCACCATGTTCCATGAAATTTGGATGGGTAGTTTTTATGGAATCTTGCTGACAGACAAAACAGACTTTATTCTTCTCCCTCTGCTTTCATGTTAGCAGTTCAATAAATTAAATGATTGTTTATCGCTAAGTGCAGAACACAGAAGGTCGGTGAGGTGCAATGAGAATGTAAGGTATACTGCCTTTTCTCCTTTATGATAAAAAACAAAGGATTAAACCTAACCTGTAGGTTAGATATACAAATCCATAAAGCACATTGTTTACTCAAATCTGCAGTTTGGCTTGTATCTGTGCACTAGAATGTGAAAGTTTAAAATTTTTAGACCAGGGTTGTCATGTCCTCATTGCTTACTAGGAAAACCATTAATGTTCAAAGCTTTCAAATAAGATTGAGCAGGGCTAACGGTGTTCTTTTTCTTGAAAACGCTCTTGTTGCACAAATGTACCTTTACTTAGAGACATTTGTAGAAAACAGAGGGGGAAAAGGGGAAAGACATGAACACAGCAGTTGTGGCTTTTGCTTGTCATCCCCTGAGGTTAGCTTGTAGTTCGATGTCTTGGGTTTGAATTTAGGGTCATTCCATATCAACTTAGCAAATTTAAGATAAATTTCCAGCCTGACCCTCTCTGATTTTCCTGGAAAAAATCCAGGTTTGTGATATATTTCTTAATAGGAAAACTGCCAATTTTTTGCTTTCTACTGTTTGCTTATAAAAAGTCAGACTCAGTCTTTTCTGAGCAGCGTTTCTGTGGAACCATTTCCAAACAGCTATATCTAGAGAACTACTTAAGCTATGTTATCCAAAGTTTTTAGGCCAAATACCTGCTGGTATGACTTCAGGAATATGGAGTTTCAAAAGTTCAACATAAAAGTCTGAGAGCTTGAATTTGCTTGAAAAATGGATAGTACAGACAGCACTACCATATTTGAAGGCCTGTAGAAAGAACAATTTCAAAGATAGGGGGTTGAAATTTGTAACACAGATTTCCCATATATGAGATGTACCATATACCATAAAACTACTCAAACCAGATGAATGGTCTTAAAGAAAAAATATTTTTTTTATGCAAGGTCACTGTGATATTCCAGAAAAGTGACATCATCTAACAACTTCAATTTGACTTTTCTAGAAAGATTTGGTGTTTGGTAGTAACGTATCCAAAATGTCCCATTTTTAATGCAAAATGAGTTTTTGAAAAAAAGCTTGTTTTTGTTTACAGGCAGCATCTATGGTATATTCTAATTATTATAAAATTGACAGATTTGGAGAGAGAGAGCTTAAATTCTAAAAAAAAATGTGTCTCGTGCACTAGGCTATATTATGTATGAATTATTAACCAAGTACAGAACTAATGAAGCATGAAATTTTGGCTGTTTTTCTGTTAAGAAGTGCATTATCACCCTGGAATCTTTTTCAGGGAAATCAGAGTTGGTCAGGCTGGAAGCATTTGGTCAGTTGCCATGGAATGATCCATTTAATAGTACAAGTCTGGTGGGTCTTAAAACGTTTAGGATCAATTGTCATTTTTAGCCTCATGCAGACATCAAGATACTTTAACTATGGAGCAAAGCATTGTAATGGTAAACTGTAGATACAATTTTGAGGCATGCCCTTTTTTTTTCTTTTCTTTTTTTTTTGGTTTAGCCTTATTCTGCTCATTTCCAGCTCTCTTTTTATTCTTTGACTCCACTAAAGTAGCTTTGCATGATTGACCGTCCAAAAATAAACTCCTCAGTTAATCATCAGCCGGAAACAAGCCACAGTCCCTTCAAGCCATCTTTGTTCTGATTGGCTGCCCCTCGCAAACAGAAGGTTTGAAAAGCAGGTGGGTGGAGCTGTATTACTGAGAATATCTGATCTCACTGATATCATAGAGAGCTAAGAGGACTTTAGCACAGTCTGACGCCTGAGCTTTTTACTCATAGGGATTGCTTGTTCATATGCTCACCTTATTAATTAAAAATTTGGTAATCTTCAGTATGAGCACTTTAACGGTGTGTTGCAACACCTAATAGTACAGACCAGTAGTCCTTGGACCAAATCCACAATGGACATTATATGCATTTACATAAGGTAGGGATACCTCAAATGCATAACAAATTACAAATAGTGTTGGATGGGGCCGTGAAGTGGGAAGAGGCCACGGGCTACTTGGCTATTCTATTTCTGAGGCTCTTTACTCAACTGCATCTTATGAATCTGCGACGCTGTCCTGTTGACAAAATCTGTCCACAGACAGACAGACAGATACGTACCCACCTGCCAAAGTTCTCCAGATCTGTTCAGGGACACGTTTTGTGATAATCACACACACAGCGAAAGCAATACCAGCTGCGTCATCACGACAGCTAAATATGCCCTACATTATCTGGCAGCGCTGTTCATTCCAGCAAAGAGAAGATTCATACTGGAAGTGTTTCAGCTGGATCACATACACCAAAATTATTTTCCTCATCAACCACCATAATTTTAAAAATAAATAAACAGCCAGACCAACCGTAGTTCACATTTAAGTTATACAGTGTGTTACAGAGCAGTAGAAGGCATGGAACTTCTGTACACACAATCAACCAAATTCAGTTTCAGTAAGGGTACACTGGGAAAACAAGGGCCAGTCATATATGTATTTTTTGTTCTAATTTGTTTCTATAATCCTGAACAAATTGACAACAAGGGAAAAAATGCTAAGCCATCACCAAATTATAACGCAAAAATAATATAGTTTTAAAAGAAAGCTACCATACAACCCATTTCCCCAGCTTGGTTATGAGACTGCTGGTAGTACGGGTCATCACTCTGCCTGTCTTCATGTGGCAGAGCCTAGCCTTCTGGGGTTAAATACAAACCTTGAAAGAAAACATATACTTTGCAGTTTCTCCAAACATCCCTGTCTAAATGACCTCCCTGACTCGGGCATTTGCTCTGCTGTCATGAAACTTGCCTTTACAGCTCCATCACTTTGAGATCTGACTTGAGGAAGCATTTTGCTGTAGCAGCACGCCTCTCTTCAGTTCTGCAACGACACAAATGCACAGACAGATTTCTGAAATTCTTAGTAAGAAGATGGAAGACTAAAGATATCCAGTTTAATACATGATGAAGAAGAAACAGAAGCATTCTGGCTAGGCTTTTCTTTAGCAGCAGAACATGTGATAGATGTGATTTGGCTTGTACAGAGTGCACCCCACAAAGATGTGCATCCTGTGAGGCATCAAAATAACTCGGTCGGCATAGAGGCGTTTTTGTGATGATGTGTATAGTCAGAAAAAGGAAGTACTCAGTAAGAGGCATTGGAAAAGCCCTCAGGGTTCAAGCTGATCTCCTCTTAGAGGGAAGAGAAAACAAGCATCCTGTTGTGCACCTCTGGAAACATTACATGAAATTACATTTAGTAACATTCAGTTTTATTAGGTTTGAAAACACAGGCTCAGTAGTTATTCAGCCCCATTACTCTGACAGGTTCAGTGTTCATAATCTATCACAGTGCGCATGTTAGCCACCTCCTCTCTTCTCTCTTCTGAGCACTTCACACATGAGTTGCCTCCTCCTACTGCTGTGTTGTCCTGCTGCCTTCCAGCTGCCCTGTGTGAACTGTCAGAGTAAGAATAGGCTCCATCCTCAGCGCTGCACCGGCTGCCCTGGTCCTCATTCACACTGCCTCTGCATTAGATTACATGTCCTCTTTAGACAGACCGAGAAGTTAAGTAGCATTCAAAAGCCCTCTTCCTCTCCGCCTGTAGGGCTCTCCAGCTTCTCGCTCTGCAGGGCTGCGGGGGCGTGACATGAGGTTTCAGCCTGTCGACAATCCCACGGTGCCCTTTCCCATTTTTCTCACTTTAAAAGTGCACATTTCCTTCTCTGCAGGAGTTCGGCCTTTGAGTTGGCACCCAAAACATCCCCTCCTTCTCCTCCTCCTCCTCCCTCATCCTCAGTCTTGTACAGCAGCTTGTGCTACATTGATTCACTGGTGTCGATACAAGCAGCGTTTTTCAAGCTCTAATTTTAGCTGCGCTGTGAGAGGCTGGTGTGGATGATATTGATGCTGGATGTCAAAGAGTCGTGACGCATTTTCATTTCAGAAATATGCCAAACAGAGCTCTCAGGACTTTGATGCATTTTCCATTTTGACTGTGTGAGTCTGGGATAGTGGCTGGTTCAAAGGCTGCTGTGATTGTATGGTTTGCTGGGTGGGGGTAGGCGCCTGCTGGAAATGCTTTCCTGTAGAGAAAAAAAAAAACCTGTATGCACTTTTAGATTTAGACATCTGACAAGTGTTCACTGTCTGTACTAGAGGGGAATCAAGCCGAGACATAAGCTTGTTTGTGGGTGGGTGTGTGGGTGTGTGTGTGTGTGTGTGTGTGTATATGTGTATGTATGTATATATAGGGGAGGGGAATGGGCTTGATGCCAGAAAGCAGGGTGGGTACACTGTGTGACTACACATCCTCCATTCCTCCAAGTCTGTGCATGCTTTATATTTTTTTCTTGCTGCTGAGGACTCAGATAGCAGAAACATGCCCTTTTAAATACATTTTGAACATATAGATTGCTGGATTGCAGCTCAGCTCTTAGAGCCAGTGCCTTTATATCATCTCAAATGCAACACTGATTATGTGGGAGCCATAAAAGAAAGAGAGAGAGGAAAAAAAACACTACAGCGATAATGCTGTCGACGTTCGGGCCAGATTAAAAAGGAGCTGTGGTTTCATAGGTTGCACGTGAATAGGTGCAATAAAGAAACACAGATTGAATCATCTGAATGTGTTATTGTGCAGAAAAGCAGACGAATGACTTGTTCTAAATGAGCACAGAATCAGTGACAAAAGCATTAAACATGTATGCATTTCCCTTTAAAGCTGGGTAATTATACAGCAGCTTGCCTGTGTAATTCCACTTGAATAGCACAACAGTGAAAGCTTTAATTCACTACATATATTTTTACAGGCGTCTAGCAGCTAGACGTTGCCACAGCTTACCAAATGTATAATAATAATGGTGTTTTCTTTGCATTGCTGCCACTTCTGTAGAGCTAGCTTCTTCGGGTTATTGGCTGTTGCTCTATAAAGTGGTATCGCTGTGTACTTTGTGTTTGCAGGAGGGACAGCAGTCTGGTGAAAGAAGAGATCAAAGCCTTCCTGGGGAACAGGAGGATCTCTCAGGCAGTGGTGGCACAAGTTACTGGTTAGTAACTGACAAAACTGACACACTCAACCATGTCAGACCATGTTGTTATTATTATTAGGTGTTTGCGGTTGCTGTCCCCTTGCCATTCATGTTTATTGATGTGTCGTCCTCAGTTTTGACATTGATGTCTGAGGAAATTTGTGTTACTTGTGACTCCTTTGAAAAGCTTGTTTCTTGACCCTGAAGATATGTCAGCGTGCCGCATTAGAATTAACTAGGGCTGCCCTCTAAACACTGACAAAGCGCCTGATTTCACACATCCTCTGTCAGTGCACTTTTTGTGTCTGCGTCATCTCACACAAAACAACACACGATCATAGTTCAGCAAGCTATCATTTTTACACATTGAGCTGTGTTTCTCACAGATTTAGCAGGGTGCTATGTGCATGCATGTGAATGTGAACACATTCTAAAATTAATTATGAAATAACTCTGTTCATAGGTTTCTTCTCTGCAGATAATTTATTAAGTACTTTCTGACAGATCACTGAGCAATATGATCAGTTTCCTGTCCAGCGAGTCTCTCATCCTGCACATGAACTCTGTCTCCACCATCTTCGCTTGTAGTTGCTGACAGCAGTCCTTGTTCTGCTCTGCAGCCTGAGTTCAGCACACGAACCAGATTTCCACCTGCTGCAGGTTCTCATTAGTGACCCTCTAGCCCTACTCCTGCAGTGTAAGACAGTGGAGCTGGAGTCTGTCCGACCGCAGGAGAAGAAACTCATGGATATTGATGCCTGCCATAACACAGCTGTTTAGCAAAAGCTGAGCTTCAAAGAAAGAGTTGGGGGTGGTCCACTAGTATCTCAAATGTTCTCAATGTGTAAAATATTTAAAACCACCCAAAAACAATACTGAGGAGTCACTAAACATACTGGGGCAATGGTTTGCATGCTTGGATGGACTGCCCAAGTAAAGTCTAAGAGACTGGTTGGTGAGCCTCTGGCAGCCTTTGGTCTCTAGAGAAAATTGTTTGTTCCCTGACTGGGTGGCGAGTGGTGGTTGGAGGTTACTATGAAATCAGTTGTAAAGAGGGAGCTGCACCAAAAGCCTGCTTGTGATTACTTTGGTCACCCGAATTTTGCATGGAAGACACACACTTGTCTGCAAACTTTCACTAACTACTAGCTGAGCAATAGTAAAACTTGAAAAAGTACAACGCAAATAGGAAACAGAGCACATAAGCACCACAACCAAACGTTTCAAAAGGTGCAACAGAAATAATACAGGCTTAGCGCAGGTTTTAGAACCAAGTTTGTCTCTGAAAACAGCATGACAATTCATATTAAGGAGAGGCAGCCGAAGGAGAATCAATGTGTTCTGACATAAGGGCAAAGTCTTTCATTAGAAATTGATGGAGACTGTATGGGGTCTTGGAGGTTGGGGCAGCTGTTCTCTGTTCAAATTTAACAGCTGGAGTGCAGAGAAGAGCTGCTTTATTACCAACAGATCAGCTGTATAAACCAGTGTCCAGCAGCATTTGTGTAATGACTGACAGGTGATCGTGGAAGAAATAAATTCTGAGCTTAAAAGAGAGCAAACGCTGTGCCCCTTTTGTATTCTCCTCTCTGTCTTGAATTCATCCACTGCTTGTCTACAGTTTGTCCAGGGGCTCTATGCAAAAACCACTGTGTTGTAATTTTGATGTCTGGCTGCTTTCCAGGCATCAGTCAGAGCAGGATCTCCCATTGGCTGCTGCAGCACGGCTCCGACCTGAGTGAGCAGAAGAAGAGAGCTTTCTACCGCTGGTACACACTGGAGAAAACCACACCAGGTACATCTGGCTTGATTAACTGGCACAATATGTTTTGGCATTTTGCCTTCATTTGACAGTTGGCAGTTGAGAGAAAGTGATGGTGGGCGGGGTAGGGGTGACCCCACAGTTTATTTGTATAGATCAGTGGAAGTAAATCAGAGACTATTCTCTGGTTCATGTAGCTAGTGTGAAGTTTGAACAACCGAATGAAATATTTAGGACAAACATGGCATGAATATTTGAATCCAGCATGAACTACCATTGGGCTAATTAAGTTTTGTGTAATGTATTGTATGTTGAGGTATCTCTTTAAATCATGAATATTGCAGCCTGACACATCTGTATTCCATCTCTGATTGGTGTATTTCTTTTTATATGCTCTGCACTCAAGCATGTATTTGTGTTATGTGCTCCATTATATACAGTGTCAAATAAAAGATGATACATTTTTTATTTATTAATCAAGGTTACTTTTTTTATTTACATCTTTTACATTTACAGAATATTCTAAACAGAACAGGGCCTTAGTAACATCCCTTTTCTGTTGTAAACACTTTCTGTAGCCAGCCATATCTTTTAATTGTTGTCAGGGTTTTTTTTTTAATTAATAAATTTTTTTATTTAGTTCTCTAATCTTCAGATTCTCAGGATCTGTTGCAGCTGCTTATTGAAATCTTTTCATAGATAGTCATTGATCTTTCAGATTGAGCCACTATGCAGGTCGTGACAAAACTTTCAGCTTTCTTCCTTTATGGTGGGCGGTTGTAGCGATGAGTGATCTGATGATCTTGTATCACAGACAATCTTATTTTCGGCATAATATCTGTTTTTCAGTTGAGTCTTAGATATGGTGTCATTAAATAAGTAAATAATGTGGCCATCTGCACCAACTGGTCCGGTTTGTAAAATAGATTTTTGAATCTATTCAACCGCATTCAAGATGAGACTTAAGTCTCATCTTGAATGTGGCTGTCTTAGCGATGCACATTTATGTGAATGCATATTTGATTGCGGCTGTTGCTTAGCAGCACACACTCTCTTGTTAATTTGTAATTTCTGATTTGCAGCAGTTATGAAGGATCAAAGCAAACGGAAAGGCAGTTTCACCTCCACTGAAATAAGAAAATGAGTAGAGTATAGTCAGCACAAAAACACAGTCTAACTTGATGAAAATCAGGAAGGAGCAGTCGACTAGGAAATTAATAAATAATTGTTTTGACCTGAGCATCCTTCACTCAGAAAGCAACACAGAAAAAGTGGAAAGAAGATGGAAGAAGAAAAAGAAACCTCTCAATCAGCTCCTCATCATTGTAGATATCCTGTGGATTGCTTTCTGTATGTCCGTTTCAAGGTCTGCTTGAATTGTTATTGTAAAGTGGTCACATGGCATTGCTACATTGTTACAAGCTTTTCAGAAACAACCCAGATTTTGATTTTACTTCTTCTCCTGGTTAGTTTCAAGATTTATACCTGGTCATAATGAAAAGAAGGTGTAGGTCTGGATGGTGCAACTAATGTAACCAAGTTGCCACCAAATTAGTTTAAGACTGAGCATGAACCCTTGAGGTGCAACTGCCACATGATTGGAGGGACATATTTTGAAGAAGAGCAGACAGTGAACAAAGTGTCAAACAAGCAGAGATGTGGATCCTTACTTCTGCTCAGAAGTTTCAGAATACATTTGAGTGAAAACAGAATGAGGTTTTTGGGGGGGGGTCTTTCAGACATCAACTTGACCTCCACCCTATGTCTTAATTGCTATTTCCTAATGACATTATGAAGTGAGATACCAGCCTATTTCCTTATAGCCTTCACTGATTTTTAAAATTGTATTCATTCTTTTTTTTTTTTTTTTTCTTTCAATTTACCGAGTACCAGGCAGATACTTAGAGGCTTCAAGTCTGCTGATTGGTGGGACGAGGTGGGAGGGGTCACAGTGTTAATGAAGATTTCAATTCGCATCACCCCGCCTTTTCCTTTGATGATGATAATGAAGCCGTAGTCTTCATCTTGGTAAAAGTTCTCTAAAAGCTTAAAGGTGTGCCTTTCCTTATTAAAAACTAAAACGGTACAAAAAACAACAACATATCTATATCTTTGTTTAAAATGTTAAAGATTGTTTCATATTTTGCTTTATGGCTTTTGGCGAAATTGCGAAAATTATGACCTGGAGTTCCCAAACTGTTGTTGCCAGTGCTAATGTGGAGAGTAGGTATGTGTATTTATTTATGTTTCTTGTCTGCTGCAACGTATGTCTCAGCTAATTGTCTTCTTCAAAGCTTATTTCATTCAGTCAGTCAGTCAGAACAGCAAATGATGTAAAGATAGCAGCAGAGTTTGCCTCACTGATCTCAGCGTGGAGGCAGCTCCAAAGAAAAGTAACACAGTAGGAGAAAACTCTCCTGCCTGCAGTGTTAAATGTTGCTGTGATAATAAAGTAGTCAACATCTTGTGGTATTTGTGGTGCAGAAATGTTAAATGATAGCAGAAACATTTTGAAAACTTGCACGAATTGGCATTAAACGTCAGCCGTTTGTAGGAGCTCAAACGGAGTGCAGATGTGGTGTGAGAAATTTGAAATTACAGCTCCAACAAGAAGGGATGAGGGAATGTACTGTAACGCCCAGACACTTTGGGAAGTTACCCACTGATCAGTTTGTAGAGTAAAAAATTTCCCACAAACTTAACTAATTTGTAGCTATGTAGTATCAGATTCAAGTTGAATCATTCAAGGTCAATTACAGGGTCTGCCCCAATAAGCTCATTCAAGTGCTTCTCTGTGCAACATATTTCCTTTAATTATAAAATCAAAGACTTGAGCTAGAAATTAAGTAGGACTACTGTACATAAGAGGCATCAAGATTTCCTGTGTTGTCCTAAGTGATAACTGTAAGTTCTACCATAATATAGTGTTTTGATTAGAGCTAAGCAACATTTAAAGATATGTGGTTTTTATTGCATTAAAGAAACGTAAAAGCAAATGACAATTGTTTTAAAGAAATATGGGTGGTAGCAGAAAGATAACAGTAGCAATGTATCCTGCATACAGAAGTTATACATATATTTAGAGGTCAGATGAAAGTATTTGGACATCCAAGTACTGACTTTACAAAAGATGAAAATCTTTAATATTTAGTTTGCCATCTGTTATCTTGCATAGCTAAAGTGAGTTTCATCTATTTTCCAGCTGGAACCAGTGTGAAACATGCTTAAGCTTAGCTTCAGCTCAGTTCATCCACACTAGAGCATCAAAAAAGCTCTCACTTTTTCTTTGCAGCGGTCATTGGAAGACTTCGATTTACTCCTGTGCAGAATATTGAGCAGGCAGCTGGCATGCTTTGGATAATTTTCTGTTGAGATTCTAAAAGACTTTTGAATATTTGTTCCATATAAATTTTGTATATAATGTGTTTAATATAAACGCATTGTGATTGCCAATGTGTGCACTGGCTGTCATAACTTAAAAATGCAGGCTTTCACAAAAACTCCCGGGATTGATTTGATTGGCGAATTATTATAACCCAGCTATTATAACCCAGCTTTTTGCTTGCTAATGTTACTGCCAGTAACCAAATAACTTCACCAGTTAATGAGACCCATAATTTTAGTTGCATATTTAATGTTAAACAGCATTGTTTGACTTTAGCCAACAGTAAGTCATATAACAGCCCCGTTGGCTGGTGCCACGTTTTCTGTCTAGAAGCCAGAACTTACTGACTTACTAACAAAAATCTATCTCAATTATCAGCTAATGCTCCTTAGCTTGGTTAGCAAGCTGCATTCATAAACTGTATGGGTGCAAACCACAGACATGCTAAGTAATTTTAATACAGTGCTGTCCTTGGGCTCAGGCTAAAACCTTCCCTGACACTGTAATAACATAACTTCCTTCACAGGTCATAAAATATTTTCTGATTTTCCTTGAGCACTTGACTTTTAGGGAGGTCATCTTTGTAACGTATCCAGGCATTTCACTTTGATGTCTTGCTAGAGTGACTGTAAACCTGTCATAATGGTGACTGTCAGTGTTAGAGAAATGTACTACAAAATGGTCCATAACTGAAGAGGCCAACATATCTTGAGTTTTGGTGCCGTGTATGATTTGAGCTCAACATTGGATTCCTACATTTCCCATGATGCAACTAACAGGATTATCCAAGATTTTTCAAAGTCATGTAGGAAAAAAATCTGAATTGATATACCTAGAGACCAATAATACATTTTTGCCTTTAAGTAACTTTTATGGTAGTTTGCTGCTGTGAAGAAATCATCTGGTGATAGTCTGTTACACAGTCATCCTGAATCCACACTGCACTGTAAATGGTTAACAGGAGAAACAAGATTTCTTCAGATCCAACATGTACATACACGCATGTGTTTACTGTATCACCCTATAGCCAGGCAGCAGACATCCCACGCCTTGTTCTCTGCAGCATGTTCCTTGGTGGAGACCTGCCAACACCGTCAGCACTGGAAACTGCTCTAAGCTATTTATGGCCAGACTGAGCCCGGCACAGCCCAACCCAGCACCACACACACACCTCCATCGCTGCTGCAGAGAAAACTGACGCCTCATTCATGGCATTCTGATAAACAAGGCAGCGGCCAGGTGACCCAGTTTGGCCTTGTTTAAGTGTCCAAGCTTTACAGTGTAATGTCACTAGGTTTATGAGTGTAAATGAGTGCAAATCAGAACTTTTTCAATCGTATTCTTTTCTGCTGCGGTCATGACTTGAGCTGAGGAAGCACGGCCTTTGTCAGCACTATTCACTCGAGTTTATAATCAGAATAAATTGTGAGATTAGTAAAAGGCAATGCACTTTCTCACATTCATTTTCATGAAGAAATCAGGGGTTCTGGCTGTCAAAACAGCCACTACTCACGCCATTGCTACACTGTTTTTTTTTTTTTTTTTTTCCTTTTTTTCACTTTCCAAACC
>VUQS01037700.1:0-11020 GCA_015108495.1 Heterochromis multidens
TTGGCTAGGGTCAGTGTCACTACTGGTAGCATGAGGTGATACCTGGACCCTACAGAGGTTGCACAGGAAGTCCAACTCCTCCAGGATGGCACATCAATATGTGCCATTGCCAGAAGGGTTGCTGTGTCTCCCAGCACAGTCTCAAGAGCATGGAGGAGATTCCAGGAGACAGGCAGTTACTCTAGGAGAGCTGGACAGGGCCGTAGAAGGTCCTTAACCCATCAGCAGGACCGATATCTGCTCCTTTGTGCAAAGAGGAACAGGATGAGCACTGCCAGAGCTACAAAATGACCTCCATCAGGACACTGGTGTGAATGTCTCTGACCAAACAATCAGAAACAGACTTCATGAGGGTGGCATAGATGAGAGCAGGTTCACCCTGAGCACATGAGACAGACGTGAAAGGGTCTGGAGAAGCCATGGAGAATGTTATGCTGCCTGTAACATCGTTCTGAATGACCGGTTTGGTGGTGGGTCAGTGATGGTCTGGGGAAGCATATCCATGGAGGGATGCACAGACCTCTGCAGGCTGGGCAACTGCACCCTGACTGTCATTAGGTATCAAGATGAAATCCTTGGACCCATTGTCAGACCCTACGCTGGTGCAGTGGGTCCTGGCTTCCTCCTGGTTCACGGCAATGCCCGGTCTCATGTGACCAGTGACTGGCCCCCACGCTCGCTGACCCAAATCCACTAGAACACCTCTGGGACATTATGTTTTAGTCCATCCGACACCGCCTGGTTGCACCTCAGACTGTCCAGGAGCTCAGTGATGCCCTGGTCCAGCATTGTTTTCCCATTGAGATCTGATGTGTTTTCGAAGTGTTCCTTTAATCTTTTTGAGTAGTGTATTTAAAAATGGCTTTCCCCTTATAGCATGATGTCACACCTTCTGATGGATTTTCCAATAACCTCTTAAACCCACTGGCACACAAAAATGCATGAGGGTATCTTAAACACTGTGCAGCCACAGTGGAATAAATGTTAACTGGACTACATTTTTTCCAGTCTTCAACTGTACAGTTTTCTTGGTTTTTAGCTGACCAGCCTCCTTGTGTTCTAGGCTGACACAAGAGAAACCCAATATGTTCCTTTGTAGTCCCTTTGCCTTAAGGCTGGATGTGTGTTTCGGTAGCCTTTCTTTCAGCTCCAACCAGCCCAGCCTCTGAACAAACAAAGCTAAACAAAAGTTTTTCCATCTGCACAACTGCAGCTCTCTAGACTGTTTGGTAAACACACAAAAACAGTGGAAAATCCAGGAGATCCACTCCTTTAGAAATGCTCAGACCAGCCTGTGTGCTAAAAACAATCATACAGTAGTCACTGAGATCACACTTCTCTCCCTTCTCTTGTTTGATGTGAACATTAACTGAAGCTCCCGACCTTCATCTGCAGGACTGTATGCATTGCACTTCTCCCATGATTCCCTAATTAGATAGCTGCATGAACAGGCAGGTGTTCCCAATAAAGCTGCTTGTTGATTGTAGTTTAGAGCCCCACTTGTCCTTGTAAATTTTCCTGCATCTGATATACAGAGGCACTGAGTGAACATAAACGTGCTATCATTATTCAGAATTGATTTTCCTACAGCATGAGTTTGTGGAACACCTGGTATCCAGTGATAGAGGTAAGCATAGAAGGAATATAAGTTATTAAATGCTTCATAGGTGGTTCTTTTCACGTCTCACCAACAATCTGCTTGTTGCCAACAGGTGTGACTGTAACCACACCTGCACCTACATAAGTGTTCCTAAGATTTTCTAACAATCCCAAAGTCTAACATTCAAAAAATGTTAAATAAATAAACTATAAATACTGTAAAGTCATATAATGACTCAAGATTAATACAAGTAGTTATTAATTGGAATAATGCAAGCAATAAAAAAACAGCTACAAAAGCTTAAATAACTGTAATATACACACAAAAAAAGTTTTTCAGTAAGTGTTCTCTCATATTTTTGAAAAAGGTAAAATGGAATTTTTCTGAAAAAAAAAAAGTTTATGATGTGTGTCAGTTAGAATGAATTTGACCTCTGCCACGGTAATTTTTATTTTTATTTTTATTTTTTTGGAAAACAAAATAAACTTGTGATCTAAAACCTTTTTTCACTTGATATTTATTACTAACCATTTAAACGAATTTGACTAAACAACGAAATGAATGCCACACATGTACCATATCCACATAAATAAAAAATAAAAAATAATTATACTCAAAATGATGTCAAGCATATTAAAATGGGTTTCAACAGGGCAAATAACAAAAGCCTGCACTTTGCACTTGTTTTTACTGCACTACAAACTTCTTAAAGTAAGTTTAAAAAGAAGAAAGCAAACCAAATGAATATATACAAAATAAAATACTATTCCCTTAAAAGTAAATACTGCTCAGAGAGTGAGCAGCCTCGGCGGAGGTTTGTGCTCTCGGAGTGCTTCTTGTTTTCTATGTTCCCTGATTGCCAAGACCAGGGAGAACAATTTAATAAAAAGAGAAATTTCATATTCTGATTGCCAAGGGTTAGACAGGGTTATGGTTGAGGTTGTCACCTATAATGACAACCTCAACCAATGGAAAGAAAGTCACACTGCAGCATTGCTGGATTTGGTTGTATTTTTTTATGTTTATTGCCTGTTTTTTTATATCTTATTGTGCTTTCTGTATTGGCAGCATGTTCACTTTGCTTTCTAAATGCCTCTTCTGTGTTGTTAAATAATGATGTTGTTACCCCGATTTGCTTGTTTTGTGTATTTGCATGTGCAATGTGTTGACCTCTCAGGGTCATACCAAACAGATATTACAGTATAACAACATGTAAGAAGGTTGCATAAGCCAAGTTTCCCATAAGCTTCAAATATTCTTAAAGTGAGCTTCTTTCCTAAATAATCAAAACTCCCCAGTGCCAAATTTCTTTTTAAAAACCTTTTTATCAACTATGTTGGCCCATATAAAATCTTAATGCACATCTAAGCAAACCCTTTTTTTATGGCAGGAGAAATATTCCCTTGTTCCTTATTCTAAGAGTACATCCCACCTCCACACCTCACAGTTAAAGCAGGTACAGAACACTGAAAGAAATCACTGCTTTTACCAAATGAGTGCAGTACAATAAAAAAACACTTATAGTCATTTTTTTTTTTTTTGCTTTCAGACTTCCATGTGGAAACTGGTTGTTTGAAACATTTTCCAATTAGATTTCAGGCTGCAGTCATGAATTTCTCGGTTTGCATTTCCAAGCAAGGGAATTCTCCATCTTCTCTCTCTTGTCCTTTATCTCCTTTGTGTCTCCCTCCCCTCTGTTTTCTCCCACTTGATCCTCTTTCATCTTCTTTTCCACCTCTGATAAGTTTTTTCCTGTCCGTCTTGTTTCATGTGTTTAGTCCTGAGAGTTTGCCATCAGGGACAGGGAGGAAGGCCAAAAAACTGACAAAAACAAAAAAAACAACTAGCTTTTGATTTCTGTGATTCTGTGTGATGGATGCTTGAGGGGCTTATCTGAAGAGCACAATTAATCCAGGTACTTGTATCACCGTCACCTCGACAAATAACATTTGATCAGCTGGATATGAAGCAGACAGCAATTTAAGGGCACTAATGATATTTGCTTTCTCTTTGTATCCAGCTCTGTTTTTCAGCATTTCTTCTTCTCTGACACCTTCAGTCTGTCAGCCACCCAACCGCTCGACCTTAATGATGAAAAATATGTCTGTGCTAAATCAGAAAGACTAATCACCTGCTTTTTAAAAGCATATAAAAGCCACATATCCACAGTAAACAGCCTCTACTCACCTACAAAATTTAATTTTGTAATGAGGAGCCTGATAGCACATCGACATTTAGCCTGGATGTTATCACCATGGAGTTTAACAATAGCACAATAGATGCCATATCATGCTTGTCTGTGAGCCTCAGGGTCTGACAGCACTTATCACTATGGTTTTTCTGCTCTTCAGATCTCAATCAAACATTTTGAGCATGTCTGAGTATCTATTTGTCACAGAGAGACAGACCTGCCATGCAAGGGTCTAGGGGCCAAAGGGTCAGGACGGCTCTGGGTTAAACCCTCTGTTAATGTTTCTTGTTGGAAAGCTAATCAAGCAATAAGACGTGCCAAAAATGACAAAAAGATAGAGGAAGAGTCCAAGCACCAACAAAGCAATGACAATGAGATTTAACAAGAGACACAAAGAAAGAGAAAACAAAAACCACTCAGAGGAAGCTCACTCTCTGGGCAGTACTTACTTTTAAGGCTATAGTTTTGTATTTTGTATATATTCATTTTGTTTTCTTTGTTCTTTTTAAACTTACTTTAAGAAGTTTGCAGTGCAGTAAGAATCAGATAAGGGTAGCATGACATGTTTTTATGAAAGTTTGACCTTATTTGACCTTGAAGAAGAGGTCAGAGGTCCAAAGTAAAATGATATTAGAATCCCAATTTTTCATTCCCTACATGCCTACATGTTGTCAATACAAACAATGTCAGTAAGAAACATAGTTTTAAATAGCTCTATATATCATTATTATCACTTTGACCTTCAGATCAATCTGTTGAGAGGTCAGAGGTCAAATGTGACATATTTTAAATCTTTATACAGTACTTTCTATATGTTGACAAAACACACCACACTTGTAACAATCATAGTTTCTAAGTTTTTTGCCAATTTTCAACCAATAAATCATTAAGTTGACCTTGAAGACCTTGGTGGATGTAAGGCAGATTTTAATGGATTGTTATCCTACTCTACACCCCTACAAAGTTTGATCACAATTCATTCAAAACTTTTTGAGCTATCATGTTTACAGACAGAAAGAATGACACATACACAAACGCTACTGAAAACATGACCTCCTTGGTGAAGGTTATGACGTCAAAGATGTAAAACATGTAAAACATGTAAAAACAACAAAAAAGATTTACATACAAGACAAAAAATGCATAAAAGAAAAGATGGAAAAGAGATTCAAATCAACACAAACACATGCAAATGAACAACAAAGAGACACAATTGTTGTAAAGACAGACAAAGCAACAGCAAACACAAAAGGGCCAGTGCATGAAACAAAAGTGCTGCAACAAGATGCAAACCAGCAACACAAACAAACTAAAGGCAGATTCAAAATGAGCACAAGCATCATATTAAAACCCCTGCAGAAAGAGACAAAAAGACTGCAAAGTGACACAAAGGGACAATTGCAAGGAGTGAAAGACCACAAACTGAGGTCCCATTGTCTCACTATCATAATCATAATCATGGCCTTTAAAGTAGCTTATCAAAATGCACACTAAAGAGGTCTAAAGCTGTTGACATTTCTCCCAGTCAAAAAAATGCAGTATCTGAAGCAGTTGTACAACCAGATTGGTTTTTTTGTTTTTTTTTACACCAATTAAACAAACCAAAAACACTCATGAAATATGTACATCTGTTTGGATGATTTATGCTTTCTATAGGACTAATCCTAAATTACTTCAACATTCCTGACTTTTCTCCAGAGCCAGCAGTAGCTCAAAGTTACTACTACTACTTTAATAAATGGGCCATAGATTTGCAGATCCCAGATGATGGATCTTACTGACTTTGTTGACTTTGAGTTAGAACCTCTATGAACCTTATTGTTCTGTTTGGTAGGGCAGAGCACGTTCTAAAACTACACCACAGCATTTGCAGGTTTAATTGCAATACCGTCGCTCCTTTTAAAGTAGAAGGATGAAAGTCCACCCACCCACACTCACTGAAGCAGGCAGCTCTTATTTCCCACTGTGTTCCAGAAACATTGTTGTCATGGTGTTTCTGTAGTTTCTCTCTCATGGTTCAAAATTATACATAAACAACTGTTGTCAGTAAACTGATTAACTGATTGATCATTTCTGTACTGTCTTTCTCAGACTGAGATGGAAAGTAAATATCTCTTTTATGAGGCTTGCAAAGCTTCGCAGTGAAGCACTGAAACTGGTTTTCTGTCAAACCAGCCAAGCCTAATGAGAATTATCCATCTTTGACCCTCCTGCTCCTAATGTGCAGCAACAATTTCGGTCTGCCCTCGCTGCGCCTGTCGATCTCCAACTATCTTGCCCTCTTCCTCTCCCCACTCTATCTCTGTCTCTTTCTGTCACTTGCCTTCTATTTGTTATGAGCCGGTAATGAGAACATGGCGTTAGGAAGATTGCTCAGTTTATCTCCTTCTACCCAGTTCCTGCTAGTATCATCCAAAACCTTTTTTAGACACTTTTTATTAGATTAATCACGTGTGACTGCCAAAGCAGACAATTTTCAAAAACAAAAAATGAAGTTCATCACCATCATGAATAACATTTTAAAGCAGCTCTCTTTCCTGCTGATGTATATATATATAGCAGGTAATAAATTGGGCAAGGATGCAAGGTGAACTGCTGTACCACAGAGAAAGAAGGAAACACTGTCAGACCTCAGATTCAACCCACAGAGGTAAGGTGGAGGCAAACCTGCACTTTCCTCCCACACCGTGACAGACAGAAAAATGGAAAAAAATAGAGTTTTAGCTTCAAACTTAATGGAAAATTTGATGCATTTAATAGTGAACAGATAGGATCCAACCGCTGTGCCCGTCTGGTGAAATATGACAGACTGCTGAGCTACCTGCAGCTGTAAAAAATAAACAAAAGAATAAATGAAATCTTGCTAAAAGTTTTTTTTAAAAAAACATAATATGATATGATATGATAACTATCTTGTCATTCCAATAAAAATTAATGACTAAGCAGTTAAAAATAATGTAAGCAGACTGTCATAATTTTGGTACATTACACTACGTGTTCATTTTTTTCGCAATTCAAAGTCAATAAATAATTTAAAACAAATAAGACAAAATAAACATCAAGTTGTACTCAATAAGACTTTAAACTAGCAACTGAGACTACAACCCATCAGAAAAGTGTTTTAGTGGGGACAAAAGTCAAGACAGAAGCAGGGTAATTTTCTCAGAGTTCTAAAAATCAGCCGCCTGCTTGTGAAGAATGCAGTTTTAAGACAATGTCACTCTAGTTTCACTGACACAGTCTATGCGTCAGAGTCATAAACAAATACAGTATATGGACAAAAGTATTGGGCCACACCTCTTAATCTTTGAATTTGGGTCTTTTCATTCCCATTGCCACAGGTGTATAAAATCAAGCACCTAGCCTTTACAAACATTTGTGAAAGCTCGCTCTAAAGAGCTCACTGAATTTGAGTGTGGTACTGTAATTGGACACCACCATTGCAACAAGTCAGCTGATGAACTTTCTTGCCTCTTAGATATTCCATGACCAACTGTAAGTGTTAGCATTGTAAAGTTTTTTTTGTAAAGTTGGAGCATTTATAGGAACCACAGCAAGTCAGCCACAAAGTGGCAGCAACATAAAGTTACAGAGTGGGGTCACATAGTGTGTAAAGGTTGCCAGCAAAACCTCCTCTGGCATTAACATCACCACAAACACTGTGCGCTAGGCATTCTATGACATGGATTTCCATGGGCAAGCAGCTCCTGTAGGTTCAATGGTCCAGTACGTTTGTCCATATACTGCATCTTTAGATACAAGACAAGCAAGGAGCCACTGCAGGTGTAGTGCTGACCAGGTAAACAGTTAAAAGAATATGACATGAACCCAAGTTGATTGAATATAATTTTTTAAGTGAAGTTTGCTGATGCTACTGAGCTTTAAGTAACTTGAATCCTTTTTTATTGTTAATGAGTGATAGAAATTGTGCGCTGTGGGGCAGGAACTTTCAACTTCTGCATGCCAAAAAAGTTTGAGAACAGCAATCCTAAAGTTTGGTTTGTTTACACCGATAAAGGCTGCAAATCACTCAGTGTGCTCCTATAATAGTTCTGATTTATGAATACAGGACTTAAACTCAAATGAGTAGTTTTGCATTGATGAATTGGCTGTTTAAGTGTGAAAATCCTTCTTCTACCACTAAACAAAATCAGCTTTCCTCTCACCGGCCGGCCCTAATCTCCTTTCACACAGACACAAACACTAATATCTACATGAATCACAGAGGTTGTTATCTGTTGGTAATTTTCTCTTCATCTCTCTGCTGTTTTCTTCCTCTCTGTAGGGATCTCAATGCCGATTCCTGTGCTGGGACTCAGAGACCACTCCAAGGTCTTCAAAGATGGCAGCTGTCTGCTGACTGATAACAATTTTGTGCTGGTTGGCTCCTTTGTGGCCTTCTTTGTTCCCCTCACCATCATGGTCGTCACCTATTTTCTGACCATCAATGCCCTGCAGAATGAAGCCACCCTCTGCTTGGACCAGCTGGTCCCGCGGCCCAAATGGAGCACAACCTTCACCTTGAGCTTCTTTCCACAAACCTCTTTGTCCTCCGAGAAACTCCTCAGGCGATCAATAAGCCGTGACGCTGGAGGCAGAGGGAGCACCGGTGGTTTGGGTGGTGCCCGCGGGAGCATCTCTGGCTCTCTCTTTGGGCGCCGCACCATGCAGTCGATCAGCAACGAGCAGAAGGCTTCTAAGGTCCTTGGGGTGGTGTTTTTTCTCTTTGTGGTAATGTGGTGCCCGTTTTTCATCACCAACGTGTTGGTGGTGGTGTGTGACCCCAATGTGTGCGACGCCGGAGTCATGGGAGGTCTGCTGAATGTTTTCGTCTGGGTAGGATACTTGTCCTCTGCAGTCAATCCACTGGTCTACACGTTGTTCAATAAAACATACCGCGCCGCATTCCTGCGCTATGTTCGCTGCCAGTACCAACCGGAAAAGAAACCTCTTCAGCTTATACTGGTGAACACCATCCCGCCACTGGCTTACAGCTCCACCCAGCTACCTTTGGGAGACATGGGGAAATTAGGAAATGGAGTGGCGCACTGTAGTGGTGGAGTGAAGGAGTTCTCTTTACCTGGGCAGGAAACAGAGAAATCTAGGCAGGACAAAAGCCACGGAGACAAAGACGAGAGCTGTGTGTGAGACACTGAAACAAAATCCTGGTTAAAGGGCAATCCAGTGCAGGCAATTTCAGTTTTCCCCTCTGTGTCTGAGATTTTAAGTGCCAAAGACAATGTGCCTCAAAGTCAGGAGTTCTGAAATACTGAGGTCACTGAAAAAGCCTTTAAAATGCTCACCGTTTCCACAGCAAACTGCGTTTTGCAGTTCAAGTCCTCAGATTCATGCAGCAGAGTCTGGATCAGGTGAACAAGGTCTGTGACTGTTCCTCGAAAATAATGTAAATGAGTGCTTGTTTCAAGGATTAACATCCCTACTTTCAGTCTCACTGCTCTTTCAAAATTTTCTGTACACTGCCACAAAAGAGGAAATTACTCTTGAAAAAGCATAGCAATTTATTTTTTTCACTTAACAATCTTTGAAAGCTATCTTCCAGTCTGAGAGCCAGATCAGAGAGATGAAAAGATGGTACCATCCATGTGAATGACATGAAACACAGTTGGGCACATCCCACTTAAAGAAAAGTAACATAACATTACTATTTTGTTACAACACTTTGGACAACAAGGGTGAAAAAAGTCAGACATTCTTAACATAATTACATTTTCCACGGATGCTCAGCTGAGGTAACCTCAGCTACCCCTTCATTTTGCCAGCTCCTTGCCATCAGTCATGTGGTGTCTACCTTCCATCATACCTTTGGGTGGATCAGTGGGGATTAGACTGGATTTCCTGCCACCTTATCAGATGATAGTGTTGGGAGGAGAGAGATCCAGGATGAGCCTGATACACCAGGACTCCAGACACTTGCAGAGGTCAGATAAAGCTGCCAAAAAGGGAAAAAAACACTTCTGCTGCTTCTGTATTTTATGTTGAAAACAACAAAAGGAAGAATATGTCCGAGGCAGATGTTAATGAAGTAGAGAGAATCCATAAATGAATCTATATTTGTATTTTGTGCACATTTGTGAATAAATGTATATGACTGTTGAGGTTAAATAGATTTTATTTGCAAATGACAAGATGATTATTGAACCTGACATGGTGCCGTATGAATACAGCGTAGTATAAGACATTTGATTGGCAGGAAAGTGGTGTATTTAAGTGCAGTTGTATCCATTGTAAAGGTCACAGTTTATATTATGTTCTAGCCAAACTATCCATGCACATTGGCATTTTCATGGTGACATTTCCAGAAAAATAATATTTATACACTGTCCATTTTTATTAAACACTGTTTTTAAAATTGCTAATATGGAGCTTCGCTGTAAGTCTGGAGAGAGGAATGTGAATAGAGGAAAGCAGCTGAATCAGTGCATGAAGGTGAGCTTGTATCGTGGATTTATTGTCAAAAAATGTTTGGAGCAGTGTTTCAGACTTGAATTTGTATGTATCAGTGCCTGACATCGACTTGGTCTAAAATTGTTAAAATCACTGTCTGCACTGTGAATGCAGTGTTGGTTCATTGGCTTGTCAACCACTCAGCACATAGTGTCGCTTGGTCAGGACCCCATGAGTTCAGATTATTCAATTCAATTCAATTTTATTTATATAGCGCCAAATCACAACAACAGTCACCTCAAGGCGCTTTATATTGTAAGGTAAAGACCCTACAATAATACAGACAGAAGAGAAAACCCCAACAATCAGACGATCCCCTATGAGCAAGCACTTGGCAACAAGGAGAAGGAAAAACTCCCTTTTAACAGGAAGAAACCTCCGGCGGAACCAGGCTCAGGGAGGGGCCGTGACCGGTCGGGGGTGAGGGGAGGAAGAAAAAGACATGCTGTGGAGGAGAGCCAGAGATTAATAATAACTCATGATTAAATGCAGAGTGGTGTACAAACACAAAGAGAGTGAAAAAAGGTGAATGAAGAAGAAACACCCCAGCAGCCTAGGCCTATTGCAAAGTAACTAAGGGAGGTTTCAAGGTCACCTGATCCAGCCCTAACTATAAGCTTTATCAAAAAGGAAAGTTTTAAGGATAATCTTAAAAGTAGAGAGGGTGTCTGTCTCCCGAATCCAAACTGGGAGCTGGTTCCACAGAAGAGGGGCCTGAAAGCTGAAGACACTGCCTCCCATTCTACTGTACTTTTGAAAACGAC
>VUQS01037704.1:0-18381 GCA_015108495.1 Heterochromis multidens
AAAAAACAAACAAACAAACAAACAAGCACCTGGAAAAAAAAACATGAGAAGCAGATACACAAAATACAAAGACACAAATCTACAATCTTGTTGTTGAGTGAGAGTGTGTGTGTGTGTGTGTGTGCGAGAGTGTGTGTGTGTGTGTGCGTGCGCATCTTTGTCACGAAATGTACTTGATATTGAGGGTGAGAAGCCGCAATAACGCCCCCCAGAAGCCAGAGGCAGAGAGAGAAGGATCCAGGAGATCCGGGTAATCCGCAGCCCCCCAGAGTACCGAAGATCCGGGGCCACACATTCCGATGACAGTCACGCGCTCACCCCAGCAGGAGAAGGAGGGAGGCCGCAGATGAAGCGCCCATGGTCAAAGGCCGCGAGTCCCAGAGAACCAGAGGCAATTGAGTTGGTCTTTTAAATGGTAGTTGATAAGAGTTAGTTGGGCCAAGTTGGTTCTAGTAATTTGGTGTTAACATTTTTAAGCATTGTATGCGTGCCCTTCTGCATGAGTTAGCATGCCTGACTTCATGTGCTGTCAGTAATGATTGTGATATGACTGACTGTGACATGTGCAGGGGGCTTTCTTTTCATCATGCCTTGCATTGCGCATCTATTTGTAAGTATGTTTCATGGATTTTGTGTCAAATCAGCCAGCTGGAGCAAATTCTTATTCCTATTTTTATATTCTCAACACCTTGAGAACAAACATGCCTAACTTTCTTACTAAGTAGACAGCTTTATATTGGGTATTAGTACTGGGGGAGAGCTGTAGCTTAATAAATTGTCCTTCTATCCCTCCCCTCCTTAAGTGCTCTGAAGTTCTGACAGATCTTATGACTCCCTGTCAGTGACAGTTATTGTGAACCTGATGTGTCTGGAATTCCTTGAAGAAATTCCTGCAAATTTGGCAGAAATTAGGCTTGGACTCAAAGATTAGCCAATTAGTATTTGGTGGTCAAAGGTCCCACTTTTGGCCATAACTCCATCAACCCTATCAGGAATAACATTATGACCACCTGTCTAATATTGTGTTGGTCCCCCTTTTGCTGCCAAAACAGCCCTGACCCATTGAGGCATGGAATACACTATAGCCCTGAAGGTGTGCTGCGGTATCTGCACCAAGATGTTAGCAACAGATCCTTTAAGTCCTGTAAGTTGTGAGGTGGGACCTCCATGGATTGGACTTGTTTGTCCAGCACATTCCACAGATGCTCAATTGGATTGAGAACTGGGGAATTTGGAGGCCAAGTAAAACCAATCCTGAACCATTTTTGCTTTGTGGCAGGGCACACTGTCCTGCTGAAAGAGGCCACAGCCATCAGGGAATACTGTTTCCATGAAAGGGTGTACATGGTCTACAACAATGCTTAGGTAGGTGGTACGTGTCAAAGTAACATGCACATGGATGGCAGGATCCAAGATTTCCCAGCAGAACATTGTCCAAAGTATCATACTGCCTCCGCTGGCTTGCCTTCTTCCCACAGTGTATCCTGGTGCCAGGTGTTTCCCAGGTAAGTGACGCACACATGCCCAGCCATCCATGTGATGTAAAAGAAAACGTCATTCATCAGACCAGGCCACCTTCTTCCATCATTCTGTGGCCCAGTTCTGATGCTTGCATGCCCATTGTTGGGGCTTTCGGCGGTGGACAGCTATGCAGTACCATACATAACAAACTGTGATGCACCATGTATTCTGACGCCTTTGTATCAGAACCAGCATTACATTTTTTGGCAATTTAGGCTACAGTAGCTCATCTGCTGGATCGCACCACATGGGCCAGCCTTCACTCCCCACGTGCATCAGTAAGTCTTTATTACCCATGACCCTGTCGCTGGTTCACCACTGTTCCTTCCTTGGACCACTTTTGATAGATACTGACCACTGCAGACCGGGAACACCCCACAAGGGCTGCAGTTTTGGAGATGCTCTGACTCAGTTGTCTAGCCATCACAATGTGGTCCTTGTCAAACTCGCTCAAATCCTTACACTTTGCCCATTTTTCCTGCTTCTAACATCAACTTTGAGGACAAAATGTTCACCTGCTCCCTAATATATCCCACCCACTAACAGGAGCCATGATGAAGAGATAATCAGTGTTATTCACTTCACCTCTCAGTGGTCATAATGTTATGCTTGATCAGTGTAGAATAAAATTATAATGTCATGACATTTTATATCGAAAAGGTCAAAAGTCAACTCAGGTTCTGCAAAAACACTTTTCATGCCATTATTTACTGATCTTGGGACACTGATCTTAGGTGCCCTCCTTTAAATCCTGGTGGTTGTGTAAACCTTCTGTGTTGCTGGTTGAAAAAAGTATGAGATGATTCTGGAGAGGTGTGGCTGTAAACAGCAACTTGACTAACTGACTGTGACTGTAATACTACTTTGTTATGCTTTGTTTCTTTAAAGTTGTGATGAACAGGAGAATAAAAGTCAAAAGAAAAAATGAAGGATGTCTGGTTCTTTTTAGGGGAAGGTATAAACAAGAATTTATGTTAACTGAAAAGCAAACTGAAATCTCATCTTGTTTGACTTCATTCATTCAGACTGACTTTGTGTTTGCTCCCAAATTTCTTATTATGGGAAATAAAAAGCGACTGCCACTGAAGCTACAGTAGCAGCTGCTTGTATATACAAATATAGGTGTTTACACAGAAATTGTTATTTCTGCTTGTGGACTTAAAACAACTTGCCTGATTGCATCTGTCTCACCTGCAAGTATTGTCATTTTTTATCAAGTAGCTAAGAAAACGTGTAAAAAGATCTTTTTTTTAATTTTTTTTTTTATCCCACACAGTCAGCTCTAATTGGTTGGCTGTTCTCCAGAGCTGGGAACACAAATCAGTGGAAATAACACTACACTTCAAATTGCTGAACAAATTTGAGAAATGGGTGATGATTCAGATGTCTGAAAGCAGGCTATATCTATGGAATTTGAAGTGCTTCCTTCTTTTGAATGAAAAAAGGCAACTTGTGTGTGAGCTTTCATTAGTGTGAGTCTTGGCAGGATTTAAACATGATTTGTGTAGGTTGCTGCTGAGAATAAAAACAAGTCCGACTGGGCTTTTCTCCTCCATTTCCTGGTCACCAAGCCTTGACTTGTCTCATCTTGTAAGTCATAAATCAGCAGTGGGCTTTAAACCCTGAATGATTGAGAGGGGAAAATATCGAAGTTGGGCCCACAGCTGCCTGTAGGCAGGCCTATAGACAATACTCAACCCTTCACTCGTATAAGTGAAACAAATGGCTCCATACACATACTTTCTATAATCTGGTACAACAAGAATAAAGCATTATGTTTACTGCTAACTGCTGCAGTCAGATTTCAGCTCAGACTGACTTGTTTTATATGTGACTGCCCAGTTAAATTTTCTCTGTATTTGTGGTTTTGCAAATAGTTATGGACTTTTTGTGTATTTTTGAATGTTTTCCAGTGTTGAGTCCATGCCCAGTTGCTGCAGCCTCAGCCAGAAGGTGTCACTCCATCTACAAGGGTTTCGCTCAGTGTCTGATGGCTCTGGGCGACAGTCTGACGGACAGTGCCCGCAAAGAGGAGGACACACACGAGATACACTCCATCTGCAGGTCATTCACTGCAGTCACACACATACACAAGGCCAAATTAAACACAAACAACCCCTCTTGGTTAAACAGGAAGTCAGCTGACTTTTAGTATTCAAACCCTTGGGGCAGTTAGTTTAGTGTTCGTGAGTTTCCAGGTATGTAAGAGAGTGGGTTCAGAAATCAAAGACAGAAGTTCTGTTAGGAAAGAATTACACATTCTCAGAGCTGGAAATAGCATGCAAAGAAAAGTTTAGATAAGCATTTTGCAATTCCACCAAAGCAGTCTGCTGTCTGATATTGATAAAGCACATAGAGGCCAAAGACTGGTACAATACCACGGACTGAGGTCTTGGCTCTCTAATTCCTCACTAGACTTGGTCTTGACTTTTTGAAATTCAGGTATAAATAGATTTTTCTCAAATAGTGGTGTGTGAACAATAATACATTATGACAGAGATTATTGGTTGCCAGTAAAGAGTTTTACTCTTTTACTTTCACTGTGAGGTAGAATAAGGTGATGTTAATAAATTGAATGCAATCATGTACTTTACTTAGAAGGTGTTACATCCTTCAAATTGCACTCATCAGTGTCTAATTATTCATAAATGAGAGAACTGTTGGGAACATTAGCTTCCTTTACAGTAGATATGATAAAAGCCAGCAACCTCCAGCAATTATTTGTATAAAACCTTTAAGCTGGGACGCATGAAAGAAAGATGTCAAAATTATTAGATCACAATAAAAGATATTCTGACTTTTAGTTCCTAGTGTGCATGAAGGTAAAATTTTTCTGGATCCTACAGTTCCCATAATGCAGCATACTTAATTATCTTAACAGAAATCAGGAAGAAGAGGGACATAATGACAAAATGTAGTAATCACATCGCATAATGATTAGATAGAATCAGCAGGTTATTTGACCTCATTATCTACACTGACATCATGTTTAAGTTACCTGTTTTGGTTATATTCCAGTCCAGCACATGTCATTCACTCCCATCGATAAAGTACTTCAGTCATTCCGCCACTTTGTGTTGCTAATGGTTATTTCGTCTTTCATTGTTACAAGTCACAAATATTCACTGATATTCACAGAAGGTCTCTAATCGCCACTTTGCTACTAATCCCTTTCTGTGTGTACTTTAGATTCTCAACACAGAAATGTGTTTTTGCTTTTTTATTTCCTGGATTTCTTCCTCCCCTGTTGTAAACGAAATTTTCATTTGCCATGGAGGATTCCCTTTGTGCTGTGTCTTTGACGAGCCAATGCCACAGGACTGTGAATGTGCTTTCCAATAAAATAAAAAACGATTTAACTGACTCGGATTATATGAGAGGAATACTGAACCTCTCATTTAAACAGACACAAAGATTATGGTGATGGAGGTGAAATCAATTCCAACATGTTTATCTTGTTCACTGTTTTGTTTTATATGACAGTTAATTTGACACTGATGCTATGTTGAAACTGTCAACCTACAACTTTTTAACCTATTAATGGAAACAGCATTTTAAGCTTCAAACCTCTTTGATGACTGTATACCACCACAGTTACTGGCTTACATTAAACAGCTGTCGATGCTGTGGAAACGTTCAATTTCAAATTCCTCAGTCATGTCATATAACCTATGGTTGTTGATAACAAGGTGCTCCCCACCCCCACCTCCTTTTAACAAGCCCATATTGGCTGGTTGTATATTTGTAGTTAAGACATCTTTATAACATTGAATATTTGATAAAACTCACCAAGCTCTTATGCTTGTTACACAAAAGGCGTGAATTAGAAAGGTAGGCCAACCACCTACTCATTTCCAAGTAAAATCTAGTCAGCCTAACTCCATAATAACACCATTACTGTAATAGTGCCCTCAATAGTCTTAACCTCTCAGATGTAGTGTTTAACTTAAAGGTACAGTCAGTAATTTTTTGAGGTTGTTTAATAGAAAAAAGAAAACTGTACTCATAAATATACATTGATTAGTGTGTAAAAAAATACATAGGAGCTGGTTTATGGAAGCCACCATGTTTCCCCACCATATTTGAATACAGTGGCTGGGAAGGACATCTCCATTCCAACTAATCATGTTTTATGTATGTGGCTAGAGACTGCCCACATACATAGCATGCCAAAGGTGGAAAAGAAGAGAAGCCTTAGGCATTTGTGTGCCGTGGAGGGACATTAAATTTGTGCCTACACCTTCAGACTCAAGACATAAAGGATCATACCAATGTTTTATCATCTGAGAAGGGGTCCCCTTCACCAAAATAGGTCAGAATTGAGCTTCTCTGACTCATTGACTCTTATTGGACTTCTTCCACAAAGTTTTACAGCCTCCTCCATGATATTCAAATATGTTAAAATGTAGCGTGTACAAAAATGTATTTTTACACAAACAGTAGCAGAAACATGCCGGCCAGCTGCGGCCGTTATGGGGTACAGTCTAAATCCAATGTTTTTGAACTCTCTTGGCTGACTAAAACATATTTGTCCTATAGCAGCCACTGTAGCTAGGATTATGCACTTGAACGAGAAAGGGTAAGAAAGCAGAATTCATTTGATTGCAATCTTCTGACATCTAGCGGTGAAAATTTTACACACTGTAACTCTAAGAAAAAATTGGATCAAATTGTGCATGAAAAAGCAAAAATGATTGTAGTTACAACTGAAGTAACAAAAATTAGCTCCTCCTCACTCCAACTGATTAATAATACAGTGAGATCAGTTGTAATTTATCAGTCACAGTTAGTTAGTTATTTAAAGTAAATTTAGCCTATAATACTTACGTGGGGAAATTTTAATGGAGTATTTTAACACTGTAGTGTTGCTAACTTACCTTTCCTTAAAACATCAGAATACTTCCTCTTTTGTTAATTTTTGTTTATTTTGAATTCATGTTCTTTCATAAGCAAATTCAAAGCTATCACAACACAACAGTACCAGCAGACAAAATTTTAATTATGCTAAAAATAAACTAGTTTAAATGAGTTTAATTAGTTAAAATTGTTAGTTTAACTAATTAAATTAACAAAATTATTCCCATAGAGGTCTGAAGATGATAACAAAAAGGACTCAAAAAACCTTGCCTAGACTAGGGACACCAGGGCCCCACCCTGGAGCCAGGTCTGGGGGAGGGGCTTGTTAGAGACCGCCTGGGGGATGAACCTCAATCCATGAGGCCCAAAGAGCCACAGTGGTCTGCCAATTGAGGATCCACAAGGTTATTGTGGATTGGATGGCAGTCAAAGGTGAAGGCTTTTGGGGTCCAATCCCCAGCTTCTTAAACTGCCTTCAGAGACGTGAAATGTCACCTTTCTGATATGGACGGAACCTGAACTTGTGATGGAGTTTCAGAGACATTGCCTACATATAGTAGGGCTCACCTCAACGCACAGTATAGGTTCTGGAACCAACCTCCACACAAAGGGCTGAACTTTAGTCATCTGGAGTTTTCTTTACCATATCAAGTATACTCAAGGTTGAATGGAAGTTTGTCCAACCAGTCTACATATGTTTTGTGAACTACTCTTGTGCTTGTGTTGTTGTTGGTCCTTTAGCCAGCCACAACGCAAAATTATAACTTGTAAACTTATTAGCTGAAGTGAAACGAGTGTTAAACATGATCCACTGCAGCCATATTCTGTGCTTTTCATACTGTTTTTGGGCTTTGATTTTTTTTTCGCATTTCCCTATATGTGGTGAACTCCACTGTCACTCCCTTTTGTGACCACTTTTCAACCAATCAGCATTCAACCTACGTGCTGTTTTTTTTTTTTTTGGTTTACTGCATACAAGCATGTTTGCATAGGTTGCATATCCCTCTGCAAAGGCCCCTCATAGACAAATAGGCAAAACATAGGCAAACGAACACAAATCTGACATAATCCCACATTACTCGTCAGTCTACGTTCCTATCCACACCTATGGACACAAGCTGTCGGTAGCAACTGAAAGAATAAGATCACAGATGCAAATGGTGGAAATGAGCTTTCCCTGAAAGCAATCTAGGCTCTCCCTTAGAGGTAGAGTGAGGAACGCAGTTATTCATAAGGGGTTCCGAGTAGAAAAGAGCCAGCTGAGGTGGTTTGAGATCACTCCCCTCTGAGTAGAATACCTCCTGGATTCCTCCTAGATGAGGAGTTTTTGGCATGTCTGACTTGGGTAGAGTAAGGACATCCTGGAGATATTGTCTCTTAGCTGGCCTGGGAATTTCATGGTGTACCCTCAGAAGAGCTGGAGGAGGTGGCTGGGGAGAGGAGATCTGGGTATCTCTGCTTAGACTGCTGCCCCCATGACCTGGACCTGGAATAAGCAGCAGAAAATGGCTGGATGTTAACAATTTTGTCTAAAAGTCCATGTTGGCTATACAAGTCCAAAGAAAGATAGATCGAAGAGAAAATGATTTAATTACATTTTTATTTCAGTTTGGCTTTAAATATGAAGACTACAGCCTCTTCTCTCCTTCCAGCATGTCTTCACTCTGTAACGCTCTTTTTAGCCTCTCATTGTTTCAACTGGAGGCCTAATGGTACTGATTAAACATGCGTAACATTTCTCACTTCTCTTCTCTCCTCCCCTCTTTTCCTTCTGTCATCACTTAATTTCTCTATATCCTATATCCATCCATTATTTGTCCCTCGCCCTCTGCCATCTCCGCTCAACACTCTATTTATACATACCTCTCTCATCCATCTTTCACAGAAGTCCTCTCAGGGAAGAAGATGTCTTGGAACAGTCTTAGAATAGGACTACTGATTTGAGAGCAGAGTTTCTGTCATCTTAAAATTGTACAGATGCTAAATAATTATACTGAACTCCCAGAATCATCACAGTTAAGTGTACAGAGGTACATCCAAACCCACCCAAAGAGGTCAAAGTGGGAGTTATACAATCACTGTACTACAGAGTAGTACGCAGGTTAAGCAGATATTTAATTAAGTGTAATAGAATATATAACCAGTGCTCCTCTTTCACTTGGCTTTTGCAAGTAAAGACAGCATCCATCTTCCATATAACATAGCTTTGAAGACGACTTCTTGAATTCACAGGAAGATGTTGCTCAGCTTACCATGTGTGACTCAGGAAAAACTAACTGTAGGGGGGCTTTTCCTTTTGTGCAAGACACATTGTCATTTTTTTGTGTCATTATAGTCCTTGAAGAAAACCTAAAGGAATTATTCTAACTGTGTACTTCTGTGACAGTGTATTTGTGAGCCTCTTGTTGTAAAATCATTGTTCTCATTGATCATTGCGCTAGCATTACTGCAATTTGTGGTTAAACTAACCATTTGCCTTCTCGTTACACTTTTTTAATCCATGGTGGCTTTAAGAATGTCAGTGATCCAAACTGAAACTGAAATATCTAAATAACTATTGGGTGGAATATAATAAGATATCCATGGTCCCCAGAGGATGCATCCCTTTGTTGCTGGTGTTCCCTGAGCTTTCCTGTAGCACAACCATGAGGTTCGCTATCTTGGTATTTAGTCAAATATCAGCTATTGGTTGGGGCAGCAGATGTCCATGCTGCCCAGAGGATATGAATTATGCTGTTTTTCTGGTGCTACCATGACACTGACATTTCCTGAAGAGCTAAAGGCCAATTCCTATTTCTGCATCCATTTTTGCGAACAGCTGCTGAAGAATACAACAGCTGACTTGCATCTATACATACTACAGTTGTGCAGTATTTGTGCATGAACATGATTCACACATGTGCACAAAAAAACATAAGATGAGGAGCTGCTTTGTTTATTATGTTTGGCTGGACAACTACAACAAGTCCAAAAAAAAATAAAAAATCACAAACGCAAACATAATGACATACATACAGAGCTTGAATGGAATGCCCGATTCTGGTGTTCACAAACCCTTGAAACCCATGAAGATGAGTGGACACTGAAATTTACATCGCATTCAGCTATTATGACATCACTTTTGAGATCATTTTTGACTCATGCCACAAAATTAAAACAAAAGAATCTAAAATGCGTCACTTTATGTGTAATGACTAGAATAGAATAAATGAAAGTTTTTTAATTAAGAAAAAATTAACTTTTTAAAGATATTCTTATTTTTAATATGCACCAGCAAATAATAAAGTTAGCATTGTAACAAGAACAATGCTGTTTAGTATGTCAGCACCTACTACTTACTGTAGCACTAAATGCAAAGTAGAGATGAAGCTGATGGTTATGTCTTTAGATAACAGGGCTGTTTGTGTGTTAAAATGATATAAGATAATATGGAAGAGAATTTTACTTAACCAAAAAGCTTGGAAATTTCTTTCTAAATCAATGTAGTTTTCAAAAGAGAATATAACAAATCAATATGACAGCACAAAATAGTTAAATAAAGCAAAAAAATCAAAAAATTAAAAAATAGGGAGCCCAATAAAATAAAAAAGTGAAATAAAGGAGCAGTAAAAATCAGAATAAAATACAATGAAGCTGAATATCATTGTGAGGGACCAAACTTCAGCTTCAGGCATTAAAGGGTTTTATCTTACCCAAATATGCAAAAATAATTTTACCAAAATTCACATTATTCTGGATAATTAAATTAGGTATAAACGAAACAAAACAAAAAAAATAGGACTAAACTCAGGTTGTAAAGCCAATCTAGGATAGCAAGGTCAAATAAACTAAAAATGTAAACAAAAAATGAACTAAAACTGACACAAAACTGACCTAAAAACCAAGAAACAAAGATGAACTTAAATACTGGCTGATCAGAACAACTTAAACACACAAACATTAAAACATCATCTAATTACAAAGAAACAAAACCATAAGCTGGTTTTGGACTTACTTTAATTTAACAGTAATCAAATCCAAAAAATAACTGATTATTTTACTCAAGAGTAGTGCCACTTTCTAAGACACATCTTTTGCTATTTTGCTGTTAGATTGCCTCTATGGAATTATGTTTATGTCAAAAGCTGCGTGTGAGAAAAAACATAATCACGAGCAAATAATTTACTTTCACAGGCGCAACATTTACTTTTATTTACTTTCATCAACCTGCATGTGTAGAACTCAGCATCCACGCGCATAAAGAAGCCATCATGCACACATTTTTTTTTTGAGTGGTGATACATACTGTTCTGGAGAAGACGGAAGCACCCTCATCGCCTGCGATGTGGTGATGTCACAGTTGTTGTGCTAATGTGGTCACTAATGTGGCTGAAAGGCCGGTTGTTCACAGAGTGTTACATCGAAGTATATTAATGTAAAGTAGAAAAGTAGTAAAAGGTGCACAAGCAACAGAGATGACTGCAGCCTTGAGAGGATTGTCAAGAAAAGTCAACTCAAGAACTTGTGAGAGCTTCATAAGAAGTGGACTGAGGCAGGTGTCAGTGCATCAAGAGCCACCACGCACAGACATCTTCAGGAAAGAAGTTACACTTGTCACATTCCTCATATCAAACCAGTCCTGAACCAGAGACAACATCAGAAGCGTCTTACCTGTGCTAAGGAGAACAAGAACTGAATGTGGAAGTGGTCCAAAGACCTCTTTGTAGTAAATTTTGCATTTCATTTGGATATCAGGATCCTAGAGTGTGGAGGAAGAGCGAAGAGGTGCAGAAGGTCTTGGAAGTCCAGTGTGAAGCTTCTGCAGTCTGTGATGATTTGGGGTGCCATGTCATCTACTGGTGTTGCTGGTGGTTGGTGTTTTAATAAGTCCAAAGTCAGCACAACATCTACCAGGATATTTTAGAGCACTTCATGCTTCCACCTGCTTAGAAGCTTTATGGAGTTGCCAATTTCCTTTTCCTGCAGGACTTAGCACATATCCACAGCGCCAAAACTGCTACCAAATGGTTTGCTGACCATGTTATTACTCTGCTTGATTGGCCAACCAGCTCACCTGACCTGAACCCCACAGAGAATCTATGGGATACTTTCAAGAAGAAGATGAAAAACATCCCCAAATTCAGATGAGCTGAAGGCTCCTATCAAAGCAATCTGTAACACCTCAGCAGTGTCACAGCTGATCGCCTCCATGCCACACCACACTGATGTAGTAATTCATGGTTAAGCAGTCCCAACCAAGTACTGAGTTAACATACTTTTCAGAAGTGGGACATTTCTGTATTGTAAATCTTTTTTTTTGATTGATCTTAGGAAATATTCTAATAATAGATACTGTTTTTCTAAGCTATAAACTGTAATCATCAAAAATAACTAAATAAATGTACCTCTTTGGATTAAATTACAAAAAAAAATAAAAAATAAAAATATTCTATTTTTTTCAGATGTGCTAGCTTGCTTAAAGCACCACAAAGATTCAGATGTGCTGAAAGGTAAACATTTGTATGTTTGTTATAAACGGTTTTGAAGACACAGTGAAAAGACAGTTGTCCTAATGGCATCAGTGGATTAACAGTGCATAATTCCATGAAGTTGCTCCTAGAAGACATAGCGCGTTAGGCAACTTTTTTTTCAACTTCAGACAGCTGGCCAATCAAAGCATGAAGTGTGTGAGAGCGTCAGATTGCCGGTTTTGAAAAGTTACAGAAATGGTCGGCTGCAGACCTCAACCCTGTCATCAGAAGGTGGTGGAGAAAAAAGGTTTCTGATCAGCAGTTCTGATTAGGTATTGTGGCACCTTAAGTACAGCTTCACAGAACATCCAGCATGGCTTTACACTCTTTACCTTTCTGCATTTTTTTTTTGTTCACTTTGTACCTCTTTCACATTTCTTCACTTCCTTACTTTAATCCACCATTGCTCTTCTTCTTGGCATCACTGTTAGGTGTGTACTGTTGTTTTTATGATAAAGCATTCTTACTTTTACAAATTTACATGACACAGTTTGGTTTAACAGTGACGCCTGATTAAAATGGGGTTAAGGGAATGATTCAAGAGAAATTTCTCACAACGAGAATAAGAATTTGTGTGTGTGTGTGTGTGTGTGTGTGTGTGTGTCACCACAGCCCCGCAGTCCACCCCTGATACCACTCCACTGTTGTTAAGTCTCCTCTATTCCTTAAGGTACCAATTAAACTACTAATCCTGCAACCCAGCCACCTTAGTGCGACTGTTGCCTAATGCAGGCACACAAGAGCTCACACAAACACAAAATCCTCTTGTCCACATACACACTTCCCCCACTCTCCCTCTCTGTGTCCTCACCTCACTTCTTCTTTCTCTTATTTTTCGTTCTCTCTCTTTCTACTTCTCTCACTTCCCCCCTCTTTCTTCCTCCTCTTTTTTCTCTCTCACTTTCCGTTCCTCCTTCTTGCCTTCTCTGAGCACCTTCCACCTACCGCTCTACTCTGCTTTTCCCTCTTACTTTTCTCCCTCCTTCTCTGCACTCAGGAACATGGCTTTAGCACTTCCATCAGAGCCACCTAATGAGGAGATTGCGCCCCTCTGAAGATTCACAATCACGTGCACATTCAACAGTGCACACGTTCTCAAAAGTGCACACACACATGCATGCTACAGCACAGTCTGAAAGAGAGGCTATGATTTGCATCTAGGCCAAGGCTGCTCCATTGTCAGGGTTCTCCCAGGAGTACAGCACTGCTTTTATTCCTCATATTCACAATAGGCATTTTGCAGTTGCAATCATTCAGTGTGGCTCGAGAGTAGGTGAGGTGAAAAGGAACTGTTTGGGGGTAAACATACTGAGAATTTAGTCTCAACAGAATTAAACAGTAACCTTTTGCTGAAGCTTTAAAGGGAACACATGAACAGTAGGTATCACTTTACCTTATATGATTCATACTGTTTCACTAATAATTTTATTAATGGTCATAATCTGTTGTTAAAGATTAAAATTTCCATTACAATGTCCCATTGTAATTTCTACTCTTATGCTGTATGTCATATACCCTATACACATGCAAATTTGTGCACCTGCTTTAAGTAGGAGTGTCAAAATCTATAGCATGAGGCTTCATAGGTGAGTGTAAAATAGTAAAATAGTGATGTCCACAGATATGTCAAACATACAGTTTAATTTTGAAGCAATAAGACTGAAAGAGCACGGTGCAGCACGGTGGCTTGGTGGTTAGCACTGTTGCCTCACAGCAAGAAGGTCCTGGGTTCGACTCCACCATCTGGCTGGGGCCTTTCTGTGTGGAGTTTGCATGTTCTCCCTGTGTTGGCGTGGGTTCTCTCTGGGTACTCCGGCTTCCTCCCACAGTCCAAAGACATGCAGTTGGAGGGGTTAGGTCAATTGGTGATTCTAAATTGCCCATAGGTGTGAATGTGAGTGTGCATGGTTGTCTGTCTGTCCTAGCCCTGCGACAGACTGGCGATCTGTCCAGACCCTGTCCTCTCGCCCTATGGCAGCTGGGATAGGCTCCAGCCCCCCCGTGACCCTGAATTGGATAAGAGGAAGAGAATGGATGGATGGAAGACTGAAAGAAGATATGTGAGAATCCTTCTATCCATTTTCTTCCACTTATCTAATTCAGGCTCACTGGGTGGGAGGGCTACCCCAGCTGTCATAGGGCGAGAGGCAGGGTACACCCTGGACAGGTCGCCAGTCTGTCACAGGGCTAACACAGAGAGACAGACAAGCTATGTGTCTTCTTTTGTTCCCATCAAATACGGTTAGCTTTTTACAGTATCACTGTAAGTGATTTTGTGACATTTATGATTGTAGGCTGTATTGTAAAATATTACCAATTGAAATTGTATTAATGGCTTGGCCAAGTGTGATTCATGACATTGTGAACTCGTGAATTTGTGGGTTTTAGCAAACTTAGACCTTGAGCCCAGGCCAGCACACCCCTGTATTTTTAGACTTAAACGTGCTTTAATTTGAGTACCTTAAGGCTGAATAGATCAAGGCTTCATTTATTCTCCCTGCAGAATGTTATCCTTGGAGGAAGTACAGTTGCAACAGTAATTGAAGTACTTCAAAAAAAAAAGGAAAAATCTCACTTTTCAGAGGTGTTGAGAGGTGCTTCAGTTATTCTTCATCTCTGCTACGGCCTTGTCTACAAAGTTTAGGTATGAATCCATCCATGGGAGCTAAAAAGGATATATCTTATTCTTTTGTCTTCATGTCTATATAGTTTTTACTGAAGTTTAAAAGTTCAGAAATATCACGATTTGCATCTAGGAAAGTTTAACCCTTACTAATGAAGACTAAAGGCTTGGAAGCAATCCCTTTTTTAGAAAACAAAAAACAGCGTCTCAGGTTTGCCTGGCGTACCATTTTTCTGTGCATACACTTATAACCAAGGAACAGTTGTTTTTGTGGACATGATGTCTTGGAATGGTTTGCAAATTTTGAGTCTCTGTGAGACTTCTGTTTCAAACATGAAACAGAAATTTGGCTATAGAGACCAAATCTACTTTTTTTTTATCAGCTTCACTTTTTTAGCCCCTTGGGTCAGAACATTGACTCTCAACACTAAAGGTGTACAAGTTCTCATATAATGTACATATTCCACTATAACTGACTGAAATTCAATTATTAAATATGGCCTGGTTTCAACAGTCAAATAAAAGAGAGAATGAATTGTACTTTGAATTTTAATTTTAATTGAATCTTTGAATTTTAATTGAAATATAATGTAATATCTGAAATATAAAGTACTGTGCAAAAATTTTAAACCACCCCTCATTTCTTTATATTTTGTCTCCAAGCAGCCAGACTTTCTTGTTTTTTAAGGTGGTCTTGAGCAATAGTCCTCCAGGCTTTTTGAAGGTCTTTCAAAGTTTTTATTTGGACATTCTCTGCAATTTAACTCATTTTCAGTCAGTCCAGTCCTTGTACCTACCAGAGAAATGTTTGTTTGTTAAGCCACTTAACACTGATCTATAAATCATTTAAGCATAAAAAGTCACCTAACTCAAGGGATGAACCAGTGTTGTGTCTACACATAACAGACAACTTAGCAAAGAACCCATTTTAAATTGTGTCTTAGGCACTTTGTTACTAGCAGCCTACAAGGTGATTCCCAAAGAGGTATTAGCCGAAAACATGGCATATAATATGGCACAGTGCTCAGTGTGTCCTTAAAAAAGAAAATGAGGAAACTGGACAAGTGGAGGACCAAGGAAGAGGTGGCAGGCCTAAAATTTCTACAGCTACAGCTATCTACAGCAAATGAACAGTATCTGAAAGTCATGTCCTTAAGAAATAGGATTTGATTTTCTGACTGACCTGAGACATGATCTGGCCCTTCAGTTAATCCATCTACTTTTCACCAAAGCTTCATCAGAAATGATCTCGGTGTAAGGGTGGCTATCAAGAAGCCTTTCTTAAGAAAGGGGAATAGGGAGAAAAGATTGCGGATTTCAGCCAGCAGTGTGGGGATCTTGTCAAAATTGTTGGAATTACGAACACAGAAAAGAACATGATGATGAATCACACTGTCAATGCAGTGATAGCATACCTTGATAGAAAAACACACAATAGAAGACAGATAGTCATGGAGACAGTAGTCATAGATTGGCCTCCCCAGAGCCTGGACCTCAACATTATTGAAGCAGTGTGGGATCATCTTGACAGAGAACGAAACAAAAGGCAGCCAAGATCCACAGAAGAGCTTTGAATGTCCTTCAAGAAGCCTGGAGAACTATTCTTGAAGATGACTTAAAGAAATGACAAGAAAGCTGCCTAAGAGAGTCCAGACTGTGTTGAATAATAAAGGTGGTCATACCAAATATTGAATTGTACGAATTGTACGTTTTTACCCTTTTACTGTACTTCCATGTATGTTTAAAAAAACACGATGCCAGTTATTAAAAACTGGGCATCTTAAGAGAGGTTAAACGATAGGATGCACTTTTAGCATAATGCTTAGAGAACTCCTGGTTCTTTCTGCAATATGAAAAGCAGCAAGGTAAAAATGCAACATTTGTTTCCTTGGTTACGGTTACACAAACAAAAGCAGGAGTCTACCGATTCCTAAAATGGGTGTTATCAGAAAACCCTCTCCTCTTTCACTGCAGCCTTTCTATTTGCTTTTATATTTCTATTCTCTACAGATTTAGATAAGGCCATTCATGCTTTCATTGCATCTCATCGCAGTGCTCTCTATTCCTATTCCTGCCTTAGTTTAAAGTCACTTTCAGCTCTACAGCTCATTTGGGATGCAGCAGTTAGAATTGAAATGCTGCCAAACAAAGAGGCCATAATATTCCAGAGTTCAGCATCTCTTACTGGTTATCGCAGAGATTTAGAAGTCATTTAAAGTGACAAGAAGGGAGGCTTTTGTGCCTTACTTTTCCATTTTCACATAAAAAGCTGCCAAATATTAAAAAGTACCACCACAGATGTATGAAAACCTCTGCTGCTCACCAGTTCTACATGTTAGGCAACATAACGTATAAAAATAGTCATTTGATGTTTAAACCTTTACATGAATACTGCAGTTGCAAAAAAGATTTTTCTTTTCAACAAGGTGAAGGAAACCTTCCTGAAGCACGTCAACCTTGTTACACTAATGAAGGCCGGTGAAGGTGAAGTGTGATCATTTTAATATGAAATCTATGTCAAACTCTTCCTCAAAAACAGCTGAATTATTTTCATTCATTTGCTTCTTTTTTAATTATCTCAACTCAGTGAAGCAGAGACGCTGCAACAGTTATTTTTATTTATTAGTAGTATTTCATTTTTACCGTTAAAACAACATAGACTCAATAATCACACTGCTCTCTACAGTTTCTGCAGGATGCTAGAAAGGATCTACATACCCAATGTAAACAAAATCTGTTTTACATCCATGTTCTGTTATTTTTAGAGCCCAACCAATACGGATTGGCTGTCTGTCTGTGATCCAGCTCACGTTTTGAGTGCTTGAAAACAAGTTATCTGATGTTCTTTTTGGTTTGTGAAGATGTTTTGCATCTCATCCAAGAGGCTTCTTCATTTCTAAAACACCTGGTGGAGATTCCCAGGTATTTAACCCCTAGTGAGGGCTTTCCCCTTGGAGGTGGTCCTGAGGGTCATTGACCCACTTGTGAGCCAAGGTGTGAAAAAAGGTGTGGAACATTATTATCACCAAGGTGAAACCTCTGTAAGACATTGCCCCACCCCACCATGATGTGAGCTATTGAGGTCACCTGAGGCAAGGTGTAAGTGGGTTGGCTGATATTGTTGGGCTGACACTAACCTATCACAGTTATATCAGTTTCAGCATGTATGCTCTTTCTAGTCCCTGTCAGTACTCTCGCTGTAGCATTTTGGATCAACTGAAGGCTTTTCAGGGAGTTTTTAGGACAACCTGATAATAATGAATTACAATAGTCCAGCCTAGAAGTAATAAATGCATGAACTAGTTTTTCAGCATCACTCTGAGACAGGATGTTTCTAATTTTAGAGATATTGCGCAAATGCAAGAAAGCAGTCCTACATATTTGTTTAATATGCACATTAAAGGACATATCCTGGTCAAAATGACTCCAAGATTCCTCATAGTGTTACTGGAGGCCAAGTTAATGCCATCCAGAGTAAGTATCTGGTTAGACACCATGTCTCTAAGATTTTTAGGGCCAAGTACAAGTATCTGAATTTAGAAGCAGGAAATTAGAGGTCATCCAGGTCTTTATGTCTTTAAGGCATACCTGCAGTTTAACTAATTGGTGTGTGTCCTCTGGCTTCATGGATAGATAAAGCTAGGTATCATCTGCATAACAATGAAAATGTATGCTATGCTTTCTAATAATGCTGCCTAAGGGAAGCATGTAAAATGTAAACAGAATTGGTCCTAGTATAGAACCCTGTGGAACTTCATAATTAACCTTAGTGTGTGAAGAAGGCTCCACATTTATATGAACAAATTGGAGTCTATTAGACAGATATGATTCAAACCACTGCAGCACAGTACCTTTAATACCTATGGCATG
>VUQS01037708.1:9438-23519 GCA_015108495.1 Heterochromis multidens
AAACACACAGACTCCTGCAGATGCTCACTTTTACAGACACACACCTGTCTGTAGTTTAAGAAGTGCAGAATAGAAACTTGAGCTTGTACTCCCTGCCAGAAATTTGTGGTATTTGGGTGTTCATGTATGTATGTCATCCAAATAAAAGAAGGCTTAGCCAAATCCCCCAACTGCTTATGGCATATCCCACCTTGAGGCATCCAAGCCACAGGAAACCTCCCACCATAACATTCTACACTTAAAATGGTATTCTGAGTGTTTAGTAGCATCACAGTTTTCTGGGCTTTAGCTTGGTTTAGGAAGTCATTCATTAATTTGAGGCCAGATGTAAAGGGGTTTGCCTACCAAATAATCATAAACATATCTGATTCAAGTGAGCATTTGCTTGAAGTTGCTATTGTGGATACATGAACCTAATCTCCAGCAATTATTAAAGACTGATTTTGGTTAGTAATTCTCAGATCAGCTTATATAACAACATCAGTCTGGAAAGAGTGGAGGGTGGGGCCAACTCCTTGGTGTGTTTCTTATATCTCCCTAAATATCCCTGTGGGTAGGATCATCTTGGGTGTTCCAGGGAGGACTCTGATGTTGTTATGTGTAACGGGTTCATAGCACAGAAAGTATGGACAAGAGGAAAAGAGAGGGCAAAAGAGAGCTGCGTGATGAGAAGCTGAACACAGAGTATCAGCTTGACCTGAAGGAAAAAGCACCCTCTGTGCATGGCTTGGGGTAAGATCTAAGTTGCCCTTTAACTTCCCCTCTCACACTCCTTTTTCTCATTCTTGGTGGGGAGGGGGGGGCGTAGGTAATGAAGCTTAAGTGAGCCTGGTGTCTGGTAATGTAATATACACAAAGCCCTTGTCAGGTCTGGATCCAATAATGTGTCATTTACCACGTCTGGAACAGATTGGCCCAGATGATCGGAATGAACCTTTGCCCGGGTGAAGAGTACTCGGCATCCCTCGGCCTCGAGGCCTTACAAGCAAGCCCTAGCAGCACCCATTCTTCCTTGCACCTTTCATTTCTCTAACCCACTGCCTGGCAGCATTGTGAATTTAGGAGGATCTCATATATATACATAATGTGTGGTGTGAAGTCCACCACTAGGACCTTTTAAAAAATATAAAAAATAAAAATGATCACTGTCTGCATCTTATTCTTTGATGATTCAGTCTGCAAAACTTGAAATGATTTCTACATCACTCTTACTAAATTGTTCCAAAGTCTTTCTCAAAGCAAGTTGCCACTCAACAGCCATTTTGGTAACATATCAGAGCAGTTACTTTGTCCCACCCCCGTCAGGTTAGACTAAATGTGTAACTTTTTACTACATTGTGAGTCCATTTGGAGTCCCGACACATTCAGTGTATCTGGGCTCATCCCACCAAAGCACTTGAACAAATGACTTGTTAATTGATGTTATGGATACAGAGAGCCTTTCCAGTGTCTCTGTTTCTTTCTTACAGATTTGGAGAGCCGACTTCTGGTTACATGTCTTATATAAAAATTTGACTCCATAATTATCATTTTCATGTATGGCCCTCCAAAATGCAATCAAACTTATTGTGACCCTGTGCAATGAACTTGCAATCTCATTCCCTTTGAAATGGTTGCTTGAAGACTGGGATCAGGTCTGCAACCAGTCACAGTTCCAGTTTTCGAAGTGACTTTGGTGTATCAAGATGGTGATAAAATGGCAATAGGATGGAGTCAGTTTGCTATTAGTTTGCAATTGAATGGAGACAAGTTGGCAACTGGTCAAAAACCTGTTGCAGCTTGCAAATCTGTTGCTGGCTGTTGCAAATCTGTTGCCATCTACATACACCGAAATTCACACTAAACAGAAATTACTACTACTTATCACTACTACTTACATATTACTATTACATTCAGAGCTCAGCCAGAACCTAATTGATCTGAAACAGAAATTCCTCCACAAATAGTTCCTGCAGGATGGCAATTTAATTGAAAAGTGACGTAAGTGCTTGAGTCGAGTCCTCTACTTCAAAGAGACGCTTTTGTAGGTAAGTTGCGGTCAGCCTCATAGACTGACAGATTGATTGCAGTGTGTAGGCAATCTGTCTGCATTTATAAATTAGTTGACAATTATTTGCAAACCTTCAACAATCTGTCTGAGAGTGATTGCAGTCAGTCAGAGTTGGACCGTGACTGTCTGGAGACAGGTTGCCTCCCACTAGACAACCTGTGCAATCACCTTGCAATCGAAATTGGTCGCCTGACCAGGCTGAGGGTGTTGCACACTCAATCACTGGGTGACAAGTTAGTCACCGCAACTACTTGCCATTGGTCGCCAAATGTGAAAAAATTCAGTGTATTCATGCAGTAACCGCTGATTTTTCCTACAGTTGCAAGAAGGTTATTTCCTATTTTTTCCCTAGTGTGACTGAGCCGTAACTTGCTAAACTGAGACTTTGGGTCAAGCCTTAGATGAGCTTCTCTTTATGGTTCTTATATGTTTTCTGAACAACATCATACACGCAACATAATTACATATACAACCTCCACCCTAAGTCACTGGTTGAGTTCTAAGAGGTTTGGTGCTGATGCTGTTGCTGATGAGATTATGCTGCTAATGAGTGGTAGTAGTCAACTGTGTTTTAGAAAAGCAGCTTATCAGCAATTTGTACCTGAGAGTTGTAGTTGTAATTACAAACACAGGGGCTAGTGGAGTTGTAGGGGAGCAGGAAGCATGAGACTAGAGGGTGCATGTGTGTGAATTTACTATTTTGTCCCTGGTTACTTGGGCCCTGGACCCAGCCTGAGGCTCACACAAATAGTGGAGGCCCCAAGAGTTCACTGATACAGGGTAAGAGAGGAGACAAAGACAGATTCCATGGATGTGCAAAGTTTAAAGAATGTACAGTTTTAGCCATCCAACTCACTGTAAAACTTTCACAAAGTTGCAAAGTCCTAGACTGTAGGAAAAGGAACAACAACCACACAGAATGAGTGAGAAAAACACTTCAGCTATTAAAAGCATTCCACCTTCCTCGATCTTGGAGGAAATTCCTAAAATTCCTACTTTTTTCTTTTCAATATGCAAGAGAAGGAGGAGAATAAAATAAAATATGTCAGGTGGGAATACAAAAAAATCTTTCTTTATAACTCCCAATCCTCCTGCTACACACTCCAAATGTGCAATGGTGTCCTTACCCAGGCGGACTCATTCTGAGGGCTCCTCAGGAGTATTGCAGCTCCCCTCCACACCACAGACTCTGATTTAGTACTGTTAATAAACATGATGTAGTGCTTACAGCGATTGCTCAGACAGGAATGTTTCTTTTTTAACTTCTTTTTTTCATGCATACACACAGTTTCACATGTTTGTATGTAGTGCTGAGAGAGTAGAAGTAAATGTGGTCCCACATGGTTTATTTCATGCTCTTTGTGCTACAATTATTTAAGTGGAGGATACGGGAAAATTCCTTTGGAGCAGGTTTAGCACTGTGAAATGCCACCACATTTTCCAGAATTATTTCTGGGGCTATGATTGTGACCTGCTGTTTCTGAAGCAAATGCAGCAAACTGTTGTATTATTAGCGCATCCAGTATAATTCAGTGGTATTTTTATCATACTTTAACATTCATATTTCAGAGATAATCAAAGTGCAAGGTGGCTGTGGAAGGTAAACATCAGAGCCTCTGAAAAACCTGCGTAGCTCATTACATGGTATAAAGGGCATTAGGGTAAGGCAAACGTTTAGTCTCTTATACCCATAACTTTGGTCCTTGGAGGGAAATACATTGACTGGATCAAAAGCTCTATGCTCAGGAGGGATTTCTCACTAATTAATACACAATTTTGTTATCCCAAGCCTCCTCAAGAAAGCAACTATCTCCAACAAGCTGGGTTTATGACGTGCCTGCCAATTTCTTCTTGGTGCAAATCTTTCAGCAACTTGCTCCCGGAACGGAGCCCACGTGGTCATCCACAGCTGGCTCTTATTATAAACCCATACAGTAGCCATTCTTTTCACTTATCCCCCTCCCAGTTTGGTGACGCTTATTAGAAATGTAACATACTAGTCTGGGAGTTTGTTACAGATTTATGTATCACATGTGCTCCTTTTAAAATGATTACTCATGATCTATACTAAAATATACTGATTAATCTGGGGGAAGGTCAGCTAATATTTAAAATGCTGCTTTGTATGTGTACTCAAAATATTGATCCCCGATTAGTTATGAAATCACTAAGAATTATACATTTAAATTTCGAAAAGATCTGTGAATTACTCACAAAATGAAGCTAAATGTTTACTAAATATAAACTATGCAGAGACCATAATTGTGAATCTTCTGTTCCACCACATCCCAAATGTGCTCGAGTGGAGGCCATTTGAGCATGATGAACTTATTGTCACCTTCAAGAAACCAGTTTGAGATGATGTGAGCTTTATGAGATGGTGTGTGATCCTGCTGGAAGCAGCCATCAGAAGATGGGCCCACTGTGCTCTTAAAGATATGGACATGGTCAGTAACAAACATTTAAACAACGCTCAGTTGGTACTAAGAGGCCTGAACCTTTGATACAAGGCAGGATGGAGCCATGCTTTCATATTGTTTATGTCAAACTGTGACCCTACCATCTGAATGTTGCAGCAGAAATTGAGACTCATCAGACCAGGTAACATTTTTCATATCTTCTATTGTTCAAATTTGCTTCATTTTCCTTTTCTTATTTAACAGGAGTGGCACACAGTGTGGTTCCATCTTCCTCAAGGCTGGACGTGTTGTGTATTCAGAGATGCTCTTTTGCATACCTTAATTGTAACAAGTGGTAAGTTGAGTTACTGTTGTCTTCAGGTCAAAGCAGTCTGTCCACTAGATATCAATGGATATTTTCTCTTTTTCTGACCATTCTCTGTAAACTCTAGAACAGTCAGGCACACAGTAATATAAATGTTCATGCTTAGTGTTGGATAGGGATTGTCTGTATGCGAATGAATTTCCACAGCTGCGTCTTGATGGACTTTGACTGGTACCTGGTGTGTCTGCTGTCTATCTGTCAACACCACCCTGAGTGTGTGGTTGTGCGCATGCAGACCATTTCATCCAGAGCCTGTAACTGCTGCCAACATGTAGGAGTGGATTACTCTCCGGTCCAGAACACTAGAGGCTGTCCTCCTGAAGTTGCTCTCGACTGGCTCCTGGCTTTAAGCAAGCACAGACACATTTCGCATAAAAAGTATTCTTCTTCAAGCTACACAACATATGACCAAAGATGATGAGTTCATGGACTAAGTTTTATGCTGTAAGCCAGGGTTCTGACAGTGTTTGTCCCTTTCCATTTGCCTCAGTCTTCAAGTTTCACAAGTTTCTCCTTCAGATGTGTCCCTCCCCTACCCCAGTCTCTCCTCCTCACGTTGTCTCCTCGCTCTGCTACACCTCTCCAGTTACGTGGCACCACACCTCCTGGTTGTTATCCCCACGGCCTCTCTCCTTTGACTCCATCCCCACCCTTTCATGCTGAGGAGTGACACTCAATGCCTTTAATGTGGCCTTGGCCCCGTGTTCCTCCTGCCTGTTGGACTCATCCAGGAACAGTGGATCGCAGCTCCACCCTGGGTGATTGATGGCAAGGATACCCTCTCCTCTCACCCTCTACGCCCCAACCCCTGTTAGGGGGACAGCATAGCATTTCATGAGCTCATCTGTGTGGCGCCCAGGAGCTGCACCTAAAATGCAGACTCCACTGATGTCTCACCCTGTACGACTCCCTGGGGGACACAAAGTATGTGTGACCTCCTTTTACCCAGCCTGCAATCTCATCTACAAACCACCCATCAGTGCTCTCACTGTATCATCACGGTCCCCATGCTCAATCCCTCTGACATACTTCAACATTTACCAAGAATTACCATTTTATTTTCCATCCAAATCTGCCCATGATTTCATAGATAACTTTATTTTGTTTACTACAGGTACTTTCTGCAGTTTGATGTTTTGCCAAATAAAGAAAAGAAATATCTGAATACAATTCCCAGAATTGAGGAAATGTGAAAAGTGTTGTTATTAAATTCATTTTTTAAGCTTGGCTGAAGTACAAAAGTGGACAAAAAAAAAATTCCATAAAGCATTTAATTCGTATCAGCCCAGTATGTCGTGACATTTGCATGGCAGTGTCTCCTTTATGAAGCAATGTGGGAAATAAGGGTGCGAAGTGACCATGTAGTACAGGGCAACCCACCTATCCTAACCTCAACAACACTGAAAGCATGACAACACTGTAATTAAATGTAATTTAGGGCTTTGCAACATTGTCTCACCAAAAGTATTGTCTGGCAGGTCGCCTGCATAGTCATGTAGGAAGATTTCATAATTGCTCCCCCTTTATTTTGTGCCTTTCTCTTTGCTGCCTCAATAAAAAACAAAACAAAACAAATCAAAACAAAAATATATAAATGTTAATGTCTGGAATTAATAAGACAAGGCAGATAAAAAAAGAAAAAAAAAAAACAACAGAGTTGAGGCTGCAGTCTACTGCAAGACCAAGACCGCAGTATGGGTCCAGATAGGGGCCCCGTACCCAGGATGACTTGATTACATTTATGGAAAGATAATGGTTTGAATTACTTTGATAATGGATAAAGTTGTGGTTAGGGACACATTGTGGTTTGGGTTAGAAGTAGTATTTTGTCAAGGTTGCAGGACCATTGTCATCATGGTTGCAATAATAATAATTGTGGTCGTGCTAAAAAAGAACGAAAGAAACAATAACAAACACTAGTTGTGGGATGAATCCCTAATGTGTTAGTCTGAGTTTTTTACTGACCTTTTTCACTTTTCCATTTTAATAAAGTCACCTCTTTGCCTCCCTGCGCCCATCAGATTTGTTCATCTGCTTGAGTTCTTCTCATTTATTCAGACATTTGTTTTATTTTGAGGATATTATCATTAGAACAAACAACGAAAACCATCAAAAAGGAAAATAAATGCAACCAGAAAACATCTTTGACATCAAACATCTTGATCTTGATTGGCAGTTTTATCTGACCAGCAATCCAAAACAATCATGAATTAGACAAAGAAAAAAAAAAGCTATAAACTGGAATACTTAATTTTCTTTAAAAAATTAAATGATTAAATTAATAACTGAATAGTAAATTTTGCTTTTGCTCTAGCATTATAGCATGAAAGGCTTCTCTTTTCATCCATCTTCCCACCTTAGCAGAGAGAAAGAAGTCTGTATTCCTCTGCATGTGGGACATTCCAAGTCGGCAGGAATCTGAGGACACAGATCACCTAATCTCTTCGAATGAAGTAGCACCTGTTGGCGCAGCACTGCAGAGGAAGAAAATACCAACATCAGTGGCATCTCTGTGTTGACCCGATACACTTCCCTGTGTATCAGCTGGCAGTTACTTGAAAACCAGTCGTCAAGTCCATCAGGATGAATGATGGACTCCATTAAAACTTTATGTAGAGCAATTCACATCACTCATACTAAATTTGTGGTTCTAAAATTTAAGTTAGAATGATACAGTCTATAATTTCAGTATTTGTCCATCTTATCTTATCTATGTTTACTCCATGTATAGTCACTTCATCAGCTTTATTTTATATCAATTTGGTGCATATTTTTAAAGAACTATAATTTTCCTGGGGACATTAGAACAGCCTGATTAGGGTAACACCCTTACCTGATGCTGTAAGAGCATTGCTGAGTGAGCTGTCTGACTCAAATGAAACCAGATCATTCATGTAAGAACAGAGCACCCATTGAAAGGACATACAATACAGCCTACAAGTTCTGCCTAACCATCAGTAAAATATCTCACCCAGCTGTTCATGAGGTGACCATGTGCTGAAGAGGACTCTGAAAGACTGTGAGAAGGGACATAAATCACAGCGGAGGACGCTGCAGTTGCTGTGTGTGTCTGCATGTGGTGAAGACATTAGATTTTTACCATAGCTGTTTTGGAGAAGTTGTCATTAGATGTGTTTGTGATTGTTCTGATTACACTTGGGTTCTGTTATCTGTCTCTTGCTGTCTGTAAGCAGCGTTTCTTAAATTAATCTACTATGCAATTCCATGAAAATCTACATGTAATTCTATAAAAACATATTTTATATACTTTTATATTTCTAAATGTGGATTAATGCTCACTTGTAGCCTTTGAAAACTGACAGTGCAATAGAGGTAATATCTGATGTGTAAGCTTGCCTGCCTGAATGCCACATGTGTTCTTTGTGTAGACTACAGTATGAGTGTATCCACACTTCGGTTCATCTTGATAAATGATCTGGATTTCTCTTGGAGTGAAATTGTTAATGTGGCCAGAGGAGGTCTAGTTTTTCCTTTTGTCCAAGGTTATTTAAACTAAACCAACCATTCCTTTAAATGTCTCAAATCCCTTACAGCATGGGCCATAGCCTTAATGCCTGTCAAAGGAACGCTGCTTTGCATGTAGCCTGATTATTATCGGCTACACAAATTGCTAGCAGCTGGATTGTTCATGGCTGATGGTCCCAAAGTTTATGGATTGAAACTGTTGGAATGTGGACAATTACCACTTTCACTTTCTCACAAAAACCTTAATACAGTTTACATAAACTGTTCTCTTGAAAATTCTACTTTAAAGAGCTTTATGGGCCTCTAGGGCCAGTTCAAGCAGATAGGGAATTTGCTCCGCATTTCAGACACTTCTCTGTTAGCAAAGACAAACAAAAAAGGCGAGCTTTTCATGCAAAAATATGACGATGCTGGCACATTTCAGACTAGCCTTTGGCATAATTCAGTTTTAACTAGGCTTCATTTAAGTGAAATATGTTGTACCACCCACCACTAAGGTCTGCTCAAGGTTAAATTTTACCAGACTTTAAGCCAGACTACTATATCTCTGTTGTGATTTAGGGGTCACAGAAAGAGGAAACCGCAAAGAGGTTAGTCAGCAAACACTTGAACTCCTAAACACATTCTCCTCAGTTTCTCGCTGCTTATCATGCTGATTTGTCACAGTGGTCAGCTGTGTCAAAGTTAGGTTATTTATTTGCAAAACAAGCGCAATTTTTTAGATTTTATTTTATGTATGTTCATGATTACTGAAGAGAGGCACAAAGCACAAATTTCTTATGGGATTGTTACAAATGCTACTTGACCTCTTTCCATATATACTTAAACAAAGAAATAAATTGAAAATTCAGTAGTTGTATATAAGTCTTCTGCTTTGAGTTCAAATATAAAGCTGTCTGTGGAAACCATGAATTGCATAATTAATGAAATTTTTCTATCATTGTCAGGAATATTTGAAAATTTGTGCTCCTTTAATGTCATGGAATATTGAATAGAAAATAAAGAACAATGTTATTTAAATTTAGAGGATTTTACTATTTTTTCAACAAAAACTACTGTTATAGTCTGGTTTCCACAAAAAGCAAGGCCGTAGGTGAGAAAAAAAAAAAAGCCAGAATCTACTAATCAATTGCTTTTTTTAGCCTTTTATGATTAGGAACATGCTAGAGGGTCAAATATGAAGAGTCTCACAATTTTTATTGTGTGTGTTCATATCTTAGGGGATAAGAAGTAATGCAAAAGGTGAAATAAACTAAAAGGAGTTGACCTGTTGTCAAAAGCTGCTGAGCACCTAGGAGTGGTTGAACAGTTTAACCTATAATTACTACAATTAAAATAATACTCATATTAACAAAGAAAAATTGCTTCCAAATGGTCTTTCACATGCGCAAGAAAAGAAAAACAAAAACACATGGCACAATCTGGCTTCAGAATTCTGGCAGCAGAGCATGACATGTCAAATCAGAATTAATTTTGCATAGAAATGAGTAACTGTAGCTGGTTTTATGAATATACCACACATGAGTACAATATGTCCGACAGTGAACATTTTGCAGCGTGACTTTCGATTTTAATGCTCTGAAGGTGAATTTGTGCTTCTTTTTTGTTCTGGTGATAGCTATTTTGTTGCTGTACTCTCACATTGCATGGTGGGAATTTCCACATACCTTGTTGGCCAAAGACTGAAGGCAGGAAAAACAACTTTAATATGTCTTAGGGCAGTGAGGGGATTCAGAAAGTTGCTCATAAGCCACATAACTAAATAGATCAAGTAAGAGAGTGGAAGACAAGCCAATATGTGAACACAATATGAAGTATTTGAACAGTAAATATGTGATTTTTAGGAGATTTTGTGATTGACCATTTCCATTCTGATTTCTCACTTTAAAGTGGTCTCACAGGATAAAGAGAGGGAAATACAGTAAATATTGCACATACCACTCTGACGTATCACAACCTGTTTTGCAAGGAAAATTGCAGGGGTTGACATCAAAGTCAAAAGCGCATTGCCAAAATCAAAATGTCAGCCGTTTGGCCTATAAAATTCACTGGACCCCTCACTCCTGTGATGAAGAGAAACAAAAGAGACTCCAAAGTCAACACAATTTTCTCCCTTTCTGCTGAAAAAAAAGCCCACTTGCAGGTTTTGTCGCTCATAGACTGAAGAACACTGTTTAAGAGATCTCCAGTGGTATTACCGCTTTGTGTTTTTTTTCAAACTACCTCTGGCAATAACAACCTTATGTCCAGTAAGTGCCCTTTCAGTAAAGAATTGATGTAGAGGCCCATTGCTGAGTAGTGTCAGGGAGTGATCAGAGGAGTCATGTGGATAAAATCACACTGCTGACCCTGGACATCAGTGATTGATGTCAAATGTGACCATGAAACTCAATAGGGGTTGTTGTACTTTTGATTTTATTGGCCACCATGTCAGGCTGCCTGCTTTATGTGGTAACAAGACCTGCACTGCTACAATATAAGCATGTACATGCATTCTGCTGAACAACATTATAATGATACATTACATTACGTTACATTTGGTAATTGAATTCTCACCTTATTTCTTGAAAAAACAATGAACAGAACAATTCCCATATGACTGAATGCAATGATACAGAATTTTCTAGCCAGAACAGTTAGAAGGCTAAATGGTAGAACTTTATAGTACATTATGTCTGTGTAGGTTCTCAGTCATCCAGGTCATGGTAGTCCTTAAGAGCTTGAGTTTACCTTAAGCTTAAGCTTGAGCTTAAGTTTATAGTACATTCCAGTAATAACACAGTAACTGTGGGGTAATACTTCAATAATAAAAAGGTAATAATCAGGGTGCTGTGTAAATACCAACGTTATAATTATGTTATAGTTTAGTATCAACAATGGTTCTGCCTGGAAAAAAAAAAGATACAACCAACCAAGTGCAGAGATATTTAGTAACAGTATACTACACAGAATATCAATGCAGTATTTGAATAAAAAAATAAAAAATACTTGGTGACATGTAATGGTAATAATGACAATAATGTGTCATAAAAAGGGTAATGACCTGATAATAATAAAATTATAAAGGTTGAGGTTTTTTATTTATCCAAGTAAAAGTCTCAGTAAAATTTAAAATCTCTTTTTTAAGCAAGATCTGACCAAGAGGGAAGCAGAAATTACGACAAATATTACACATAACAATGTAACAAGTAAAGAAGCAAATACAACTGACATTCAGTACAGGCAAGTGAACACAAAGATCTGAATCATATGCAATAATAGATCATTACAGGAGTAATATCAAAAGCAGTCACATTGAACAAGAGAACTTTTTTCTTGCTCCTTTAAAATGGACTTAGACTCCCCCATTGTAACTAGTTCTGACAATTTCAGGACATTCTCTAGATTATTCCAGGAACGAGGGGCAATGTTTTAAAAGCCTTTCTTCCCTAATTACAACTTCTGACTCTGGGGACAAATATTTGTAAAATATTGTGAGAGTGTAGGCCATACTAGTTATGGTTTTTACACATATAGACACACAAATAAGAAGGAACCAGCCCAAGCAGAGATTTATATGCAAAAACCAGCCTATGGGAAAGTCTTCGGCAGCACACAGAGAACAGTGATGTACATGATTTCCACAGCCAGTAACAAAACATAAAGCACAATGGTAGATGGTATCCAACCTCTTAAGTACTGGCCAAATGCATTGATAAAGAGCAGAAGAGCAGATCACTGTAATCCTTTAAAGGTAAAAGAAATTACAGAAATTAAATGTTTCCTTACCTGGAGGAAGAAACAAGATTTTTCCTAACAAAAAAAAAAAAAAAATTTCAATGTGATTTTTTAATGACAAATTCTAATCTATAATGATGCCTAAATACTTACAAGTTGTGACCATTTCAGTTTGAACTTGGATTTGCCTGCATTTATCATCAACTTAAGTTATGTTAAATGCAGCTGAACAACATCAAAGGCAGGCTGCAGAAATTCAATGGTTTGTACTAGTGAAGTAAATGAACAATAGATAATTGTGTCATCTGCATAAAGATGGAACCCTGCATTTAATAAATGATCACAAGGTTGATGATATATAGAGAGAACAACAGTGGTTCTAATGTGAAGCCCTGGGGAACTCCTTTGGATACTGGGAGAAAAGAGTACTCAAACATTTATAATCTTGACCACTGTTAGTTTGCACATTTCCAGATAAAAGAATCAAGAGAAAAATTAAGTGTTTTCTTCTTACTGATTTTTCTAGTAATCTTTTACTTGCTCCCTTATTAACAAAAGGTCTGTTTTATTGGGCAGATTTTCTTTCTTTCTTTTTTTTGTTTTTTACATCAGATGCACTTTCTTACACAGCCTCAGATGGATTGGTGTGTCCTCCTGGGATCAAATGAAGGCTCTCTCACTTGTTAGGCAAATGTGTAAACCACTACACTAAGGAGCCACCACTGAGTTTTGTGTACCCCTGATTACTTTGGGAGATGATAGTAGAGGAAAATAAACCAGTCATATAGAATAAATAGGTCAATAAAATCTGGTAAAATGAGATCTCTACTGATATGTGCAATCAAGTTTGAAGACCTTCCAAAAAATTTGAAATCCCAGTTTGTGCCCTTTGAAAGGAATAAAAAATATAGATTATTTTGCTCTCCAGACTGTTCCTGCACCTCACATGGGGAGGGAATAGTCTATAAAGTCAATAAAAGAAAATGAGGAAAACATGCTGATAGGCATGTAGCAGGAATAATAGTATTGGTAAAATCCAATACAGTGTAGTTAACAAAATCTAGTCCAGGTTTTTAGTCCTCTCCAATCATATGATGATGATGATCCTGTGTGATATTACACATTAACCAGGAAATGAGATGGGGTGGAGAAATGCTGTGAATAAATTAAATCAGACCAGCCAGATTCAATAATCACTATCAGAGTGAAAAAAACACTTCCCTTTATCATGACAAATCTGGGCCGATCAAACTCAAGCAGACTGTCAACAGATTTAGCTTCAACAAGTCAGCAGGATCAATGGTCCGGGCCAACAGGGGAAAAAAAGTCCTCCAAAAGCGATGATAATCCAAGCTGCTCTTCACATGTAATCCAGTTAAGAGCCGAGATGAATCATTTCCTTTATTTTGACTCTTACTGTATATTAAAGGGTGTTTGCTTAGCACACTTCTTACATGCGGAGCTAGCCAGAACTAGTTGGATCTAGATTTAGTCAGAACTACCACAATTTCAAATCAATAAGTAAATTAAAACAGTCCACTGTTTTGTGTGGTGGAATTATCTGAAAAAACTTGCACAACTGACTGGTGTTTTTTCAAAATATACCTCAAACAACAGGTAAAGAATGGTAGAGAGGTACACCTGACATCTTGGATGTGATCTCTTGATGCATGCTCAATAATCCAGGTAAAAGAATCCCAAAAAGTTGAATCTGTTCATCTGGACGTGGCGTTTTTTAGTGGGAGAAACGTTTCGTTTACCAACTGGTAACTTCTTCAGTCTCAGCTGACTGCAGACTTCCCCAGCCTTATAAACAGTACATTGCATAATGACAGAAACCAGCACCATTGACTAACAATGGGCCATTTGGTCAGTTTCATGATCAATGGTATGCAAATTGTCATGACCATTGATCAATGGCCATGAGTACCATTCACAGAGATTGGGGAATGGCTGCAATCACAGCATTGTAAGATGGTGACAGATGTACCCTTAGGCCCCCTCCTCGGTTCAGAGATGGTCTTTCCCTTTTCACGTAAATGGC
>VUQS01037719.1:14489-29148 GCA_015108495.1 Heterochromis multidens
AGTCTGATCATTTCACACAGTTCAATCAGTATTTGTTTAGAAGTTCAAGAGAACAAGACTGGAACCTGACAAATTATATACTGCAGCTCAAATACAACATCTGATCTCTTTGCTCACTTACATGGGTTGCTCGTTGGTATATTATTTCTAAAATGTATAGAATCTGCCTGCATTTGTTCTGTTTTTTGTTTAAACCTTAAACAGTACATTTAATGTATTAAAGCACTTCAATAATAAGCAGAATGTATCTTTGTGCACATACAAAGGCTTACGTCTGTACCGTATAGTGCAATCTGACATGGCTGCTTTACAATTATTTTCTCTGTGAAGCAAATTCATGGTAAATACTTCACAAGGTATTTGTTGTAGGTCCATTGTGTTGGTTGGCATAAAAATATTTTTTCATACTGTAGAGTAACTATAGTACCAGAAGAAACTGTGTTTAGGTAGAAGAAAAACAGAGGTGTTGCAGTGCAGTCTTTTGGCACATATATAGTCTATCAACTCAGCTTCAGTGCAAGAAAACCATCCAAGCCAAAATAAGGACCTTGGAACATTGGTTTTATTTGCCCACCTTAATTGCTTTGATGGTAAAACTGACACTTTACAGCCAAACTTGAGCTAATAAAATCAAGCACATATTTAACGACAGCAAAACAGCATGCTATGCTACAGAAAGTCCTCTTCCACTTTCAGTTACACCCAGTGAACTATTCCTTTATGATCCTCAGCACAGTTTTACATTTAGGTGCCATAAAGTAAGTGTGTCTAAGTGTTCGTTAGGAGACATAATCTGGGGAATCCTCCTGTTTTTCTTGCCATTTTACTGTGTTTTACTACATTCTTCTCCATTTTCCAGAGGGGTGGATGCAGCAAGTAACCAATTAGATAAATAGCTGTGATGCGATCCCTTAGACACTTGTAAAAACTGAAGCTGGGCATTGTGTACTAAAGGTTATTAAATCATGCAAAAAAGAAAAAGATTGGTCTGACACTTTCAAACTAACCTAAGAAAATCTTGGGGGGGGGTTATTAGTTTAGCTACTTTAGATATAATTTAATTCCACAAGTTTAAAAAAAAATCCAGCCACAGAGGGGTCACAAGCCAGTGTACTCGTACTGCCAGTACAAGACCCAATAAATGTCAAGAGTTGCGTCAGGAAAGGCCTCCAGCCCCAAATCTATAGTGAGAGAGGATCTGCAGATGGTTGCTGTGACAGAGGAGCATGCAAGGGAAGGTGTGAATCATTCGTTGTGGCAACCCCTAAAAAAAAAAAAACCCACTTAGGGGTGTACTCACTTTTGTTGCCAGCGGTTTAGACATTAATGGCTGTGCGTTGAGTTATTTTGAGGGGACAGCAAATTTACACTGTTATACAAGCTGTATACTGACTACTTTACATTGTATCAAAGTGTCATATCTTCAGTGTTGTCCCATGAAAAGATATAATGAAATATTTACAAAAATGTGAGGGGTGTACTCACTTTTGTGAGATACTGTATATTGGCCAGTTTCATTAGTTGAACAAAACTCAACTAACTTTTCACAAAGAGCAGTTTACCAGTAAAACAAACAAGATATTTAAGTACTACTCAGCCTGTGAAAGCAGCCGTATAATCTAATTTGCAGTTCTGTAGGAGTTGACTGAGAAATTAACCCTGTCGACAATTACAATGTCAACAGGGGTTTTACTGGCTCAATCTTGGAACCTACAAATTTAGAATAAAAAGCCTGCATTTTCTCGTCATCGAAAATAATCTAATGAAAGAGGTCAGGTTTCATTAGGGAAAATGCAGGATTAAGCTCTGATTGGATCTTATATTATTGGCCCAGTCAGAATATATTGGAGTAACTTCCTTCTATTATGTCACTTTTCTCCACTAGGCACTGCTTTCTGCTCAGTAGGCAATTTTATCCCTTCGTGTTATAATGTCAGCTATATAACAAAGCCACATATCTGGTCTGATTGCTGGTGAGAAAGACACGAGTGTGCAAACATGATCTTGAATGATGGGGAAAGAATCAGGTAGAGCGACGTACAGCAGATCCCCAGTCAGATTATGAGTCCGTGCACAATCAGAAGTTTTCCACATGAGCAGTAAGAAGCTCTGCACACACAGTTCCCTGCCAGGCTACATGTGTGTGGTCTTGCCCAGATGAGGCTTGATAAAATGTCGATATGTATCAGTAGCTCAAATGCAACCTGGTCACGTCCTCCTTCCATGTGCCCAGAGGGAAGAACCGGAAATTGCTTTGTTTGTTGATTCACAATTGTAAAAATTAGGACAAAAAGGGGGAGGGAAGGAGAGAAGGAAGAATACAGCAGAGAGGAGCTGAGTCAGTGCTCCACACTTTGTGTTTACATTAAAATGGAGGAGATCGGCAACAAACTATGATGTCTTTTAACTCTTGTCCATCTTATTGTGACATGATCCTAAAAAGCTGGCCCAAATTCCTGTGGATTACATCTGCCTTATTCCTTCCCAACAGTTCCTCCACTAATCTCAGTTCATTCTGGTTAAGGCAGACCGCTGCTTCCACCCCTCCCTTATTCAAACCCAGATTACAGGTTTGGCCAGATTTTGGTTGGCAAAAGAATTTGACTGTCTATGTTTCATTAAGACAAAAAATGACTGAAAACCTCTGACAGCATGTTTTCACAGTGACAGTCCTCAAATTAAAATCATGAAAACATAGGCGAGTATCTAAAAAGAAAAGAAGGGTGGAGGAAGAAAGAGTAATATAAGGAGCAGAAGAAAAAAAAAACGAGGGGAGAAACCAGGATGAACCACAAGATCTGGAAACACTTAGAGGGAACACACCATCATTTCCAGTGTCACTAACGCCCAGCAACCTGGTGTTATGGAAAAGCTTATATAACCCACAAGTTGACTCAAGCTGCACATACAGACTGCACCTACCTTGTAAATATCCAATGAAAAGCACAAACAACAACAGGTTCAAGAAAACAAGCAGAAAGTTCAAAGATATCTGAAAAAATCTAATTTATTTGAATAATCCTTAAGAATTAGGATCTTATCTGTGTTATGTCAATAAATTGTGTTTTTGTTTATCAATATGTGTTGCTAACATCGAGTACACATGATGTTGCAAGCTGTAAATAGGTTTTTTCTTTTTTATAAAAAGCAGTGCTGCTAGTGATTCCATGTTATGTAACTATCTGCTACTTCTAAACCAACAAAAGAGGCCATTTTAGGAGAATCCTGCGATAACTGCAGCACTTAATCAAGATAGAAAGAGAACGTGGCTCACCATCAAATGCATTCAAGCTGCTGAAATGTTTAGACGAATGTCGTCTGTGTATGCACAGACGCATAACAGTTTGCACTATGTAGAATTTCACTTAAGAGAGTTTAAATAGTACTGGTCGGAGATGGATTACACCCTGCATCCTCCTCCTCCTCGCGTTCACACTGTGATTAAAAAGAATATTAAACACCATTTTTTAATGCAGATATTTTGTAAGAGTTTACATTTTAGGTCAATGAAATGAAATGAATGCACAAAGACTAAATATTTTATTGAGGAAGGCAATCTCAGAGATGATTATGAGATGGCTTGCCTAGGGGCACTAAAAAAGTTAAGTGACTAAATTAACACACTGCACGATTACATTTAGAAAGAAACTTATAAAGCACAAGGGACTGATACACTGTTACACTAGAAGTACTGTATATTGGTCAGAATAGACACAGTATATCCCATTTACCAACAATGTCCCAACCACAATTTGGTAAAGTAATGTTAACAGAAAAATTAGACTGTACATAAAATTAATAGGAGGAGGTTGTTTCTTTTTCACCTGGGACATGGTTATCAAATATTATAATTCCCATTTCTATTCCAGACAGGAGCTAAATGGATGCTGATGCTGATATCTGCTTCAGTTCCCAAATAGTAGAAAATCAAAATATCTGCTCAGAGCCTCATGACTTGCGGGAGGAGAAGAGAAATGACAAAACAAAACCTTGTGATTCTGGGAGGAAGCCCTTGGTATTGGGGTTTGTTAAAGATCCTGTGTTTGCATTTAATGAAAAACTTTCTCGAGCCACTTTTAAAGAAAACACATTCTGCTCAAATTTAATAAAAACTTAGTTGGGCAGCCCAATCTTTGTTCACAGGAAATAGGACTGAAAAGTATTCCTGTCGCTGCATAGCTGTCAGAAATTATAGATAGAGGTTAACACAAGGCGAATAGTGAAGGAGTCACTTCCTTTTCCTACCCTTGAATTTGATCCAATTGGATTCACGCCAGAGTAGATCTACCTTGGCCATTTGTTGTATATGAATCAGTCTCCTTTAGTAATGACATTGTTAAAGAACTGAACCTTTGAAAATTTTACAGTCTACAGGAGTGACTAGTCTGGTATAATGAAAAGAAATGCACACAATTTTCAATCCAGCTGACTTTGGTATATCTACCCTTCCCTCTCTTCTTGTTATCTGCACAAACCAGACAGAATATCTTGTGGGGGTTTTTTTTTGTTTTGTTTTGTTTTAACACTGCTTAAATGGATGTACATTGTAGTCTTTTCTTGTCTCTTATCTATTGCTGTTTCTCTCCTTTATCAATTTGTCACATATCCAAATTGGCTTTTACAACACAAAATCAAATGAGGGATCTGATGAAATTAAATAAAACCTGAACTTTCAGGGGAAATCGATGCCTCACACTCAAGAACAAAAAACAAGAAGGCAAAATCTATGCCACACGAAATCCCTGATTGCAGGAAACTTCCTGTTAGGAACTGCCATGAAGGTGGAAGCTGTGAAAACATCTACTGCTATCTCACACCAAAACTATATACTGTAGGTCAAATACATTTTTATTAAACAAGAGCTAAAGTACAGTTGGACTTACAACGTGCATTCTCCATAAGAACATCGTTCTCAGCAAATGTCAAAGAAATAAATCTCCCTCTCCTTCCTCCACTGATGGGTTGCATAAAAATGACCCAGAGAAAAACACAATATTAAAAAAGTCCATTGCACCCATCTTTCATTATAGACACAACCAACCCTTCTTTCAGTACTGTTCATCAGTGTCTTATAGTGGGACTGCGGATGACAGGTGCTTTGTGTGGTTCAGTTTCACTGATGTGCAGTTTTCTCTCAGCTGCAGTTCTCAAACCCCAAGTCTCCTTTTCTCCTCTTTTTATCCCCTTCTGTCCCTCTCCCTGCTGATACGGTGAAAATCAATGACTCCTCTATTCTGTGGACTGGCCTGATGTCTGCTAATGAAATCCTATCTGCTATGAGTCATCCATCTGAGCTTCTGGGCTATGACTGACAGATGGACCGTCTCATCAGCATCATTTATCATCTCTAACTCACAAACACAAACATGCACACCTTGGGAACATTCACTTATGCAAACAAAAGTGCACAAGTGAACAATGATAACTGATGTCCCAGTTCATATTAGCCTGGCCACATTAAACTGACTCTAAAACGCATGTATGGCTGTTGGAGTTTATGGTCAAAGTATTCTCACGGTCAGTGGTTTTGTACATAGTTTTTTGTGATGCCATTTTATCCTTTTGGGGTTTTACCCTGTTTCTTTGGTCCACGTTTGCAAACTTACATAAGCTTTTTTCTGTTACTCGTCTACATCTCTACGTAACACGAGGGATACAGCTGCCTTATTTGGCTAGTATGACATGCCCCCAAACACTGAATGAGCTAATGCCTCAGCTATATCCAGATGCTGCATTCTGCCCTACAGTGATTCATTTCCTTGTGTTAGCTGCTAATGCTCAGTTTAAAAAGTCTCAGCTAAATGTAGAACAAAAGAGTCTTCATGCACTGCTAGCATCTGAGAAAATGAAGACCCAGTGGACTACCTTCATTTTTGATGGCAAGGTCCTCACAACAATAGGAACATTTCTTTATGGTTTGTGCTAAGATCTGTTTGCTTCTCAAATATATTATGTTTCAATAAAGCCAAATTCCCAACAAAACAGTTCTCATTTACATTTTCTGACAACTGAGCCCATTAAGAGTAATGTAATCCAGCCATCTTTTAACTCAAAGCCTAATATCAATGACCATTCACACAAGTTAAAGACAATGGCTGTGCTGTGACTTTAGCAGAAGCAACAGAATGGTTTTCTAATGTGGTCAATGCTAAAATCTTTGTTAGCAGTCAATAACTAATGGCTTGCTATTCATGTCACCTGACCCATTAGAACGGACTGGGCTTTTCAGGAAGGGGGACTTAAAGAGACAGGAAGGTGAAGAGAGGTGTTGCTGCAATCTAAAGCATGAGAAAAAATGTTTTCGGAACATGTAAACCTTTATAGTGTACATTGCGATAAAAATTATGAGCCTACAAATGAGCATGAAATGGTCAAATTAACAAGTAGTTTGAGATCAGAATCAGAATACTTTATTGATCCCAGGAGGAAAACTTCTTTGTTACAGATGCTCAAATAAAATATAAATACGAAAGACAGAAAATATGAAGATAGACAAATGTAAACACTCTATATAAAGATAAATAAAAAATAAGTTTGATGGCCACAGGTAGAATGATTTCCTGTGGTGTTCGTGGTGGAATGAGTCTTATTGAAAATGCTCCTGTGACTGTCCAGCACATCATGGAGAAGGTGTTTGAATGATTGTCCAATATTGTCCGTAACTTGGACAGCAGCCTCCTTTCTACCACTGCCATCAGAGTCATACTCCACACCCATAGAATCGCTGGCCTTGTGGATCAGTTTGTTGAGACTGTTGATGTCTGCTAACCTCAGTGTGCTCCCTCAGCACACCACAGCATTGAGTATGGCACTGGCCACCACAGACTCATAAAAATCCAACAGATATTAAATGACCACAGTCATCTCTGAAAATAGAGATGGCTCTGGCCTTTCTTGTAGAGGACTTCTGTGTTTCTAATGAAGTTTATTGTCAGTGATATCATGAAAAGTACATTTTTTATTTTTATAGTAATATTCTAAACACTTCTTTTTAATTGATGATAATGAAACCAGTAAGAACAAATCCAAATTTTGGATAAATAACTGAATTCCTCGTAAAGCCTCCTGTTCAGCAAAAAATCAACTGTGTGGAGATTTGCCAAGCATGTTTAAATTCAGTGTTAGTTATGAAGCTGAAACAGACTAGTCATAATTAAGCTTTTCATCAGATGACATCTCAAGTCACAGCCTACATTCAATAACTGCTTTTACTCTCGCTACTCCTTTACTTTATTTATAGCATAAACTATGAATAGGCAGAACCATCTCTCAGCAAGATGGTTGTGTGTTCAAACATCCTCGTTAGCTAGGGCTTTTCTGTTTGGGTTTGCTCCAGGTGCTCCGGTCCAAGGTTAAATCAACCGATGGCTCTAAACCAGCAGGTATGAATGTGAGAGTATATAGTTCTTTGTCTCTGTGTCACCCCTGTGTTGGTCTAGCGAGCTATCCAGGGTGCATCCTCTGTATGTCAGCTTAAAGCTTTATAAGCTTTAGTGATCCTATATTGGATAAGTGGTTAAGAAAGGTATAGATGGAGGTATAGATATACATATGTTCACAGTACTGTCAGTTTAATAGACACTTTTTTGTTGGCATTAGTTTCTTAGCTAACTCAAAGATAGTTTTGACATTATGTAGTACTAAAACTTCCTGTTATTCACTGACCAACAAAAATGCACACCCTGATATAATGCTGCAGGAAAGGATTAATGATCCCGTTCTAACTATGAGGATTTCTGTACTGACAACTAATAAAATTAAAATATGTTCTGGTTTTCCACCAAGTCATAATCATAAACACAATCAAACTAATAACACACTAACATCTGTACTATTCATGTCTTTATTGAACACAAATTTTATTAGTCATCAGTGCAGAAATCTTGGTAATTCCACAAAGTTCGCAAATGTTTGTCTTCAACATATGGTTGGTATTGGCTCTAATGGACAGGTTATTATTTAATGTACTTCAGAAAAAAATTTTCTTCAAATACAAAGGAAATGAGCAGTGGGAGTGAAATCAACACTAAATCTGGTACATGCTAATCTTCAACATATTTGCACTGACAAGAAGGAGATGGCTAAACAGCCAGGTCAGAAAAAAAAATAAAAATAAAAAAAGAAGAGCTGTGGTCAGCAAGGGCAAAGAGCTGTGCTGACATCACTGAAGCCTCTGAGAGTCAAAAGACAAAGATGGATGCAAAGGTTGCTTTGTTTCTGCTGGAAGTTTACTTGCACCGTGGGATTACTGGAAGGCAACACTGATGGGTGGCATGTCTTTGTTTGGATACTGAGTTCAAATATATTTCTCAGATGTGGCTTACTCAACCTTTAAGGTCGCTGAATCTTTGACTGGTGGCACCGGCTTTCATTTATTGCTTTAATTCAGAGCAGATTCACAGACAGTAAACTCAGATTTGTCATAATTACTACTCAGCGCATTAAATCATAAATCATGGTGCATGTACAGTTTGGTTGAAGGAATAAAGTGCAATACTAATTAAATGTTTTAGTTGATTTTTCCAAATGTTACTGAAATTTATACAGTGTAATGTCTCAGTATACTCATAAAATTAAAGCATAGAACAAATAAATAACAGAAATAATAGAAATAAAGGAGATTTTAAAAAGGAACCATTGAGTATTTCTACAAGGGATATTTTTTTGGAACATCTGTCCCAAAGTTGTTGTACAATTTGTAGAAAGTGTGTCACACTGATAGATTGCTTTGTTTTCACACTACTGTCTAGTTCATCCCATACTGGTTCACTGGTATTTAAGTCTGTTGACTATGCTCTTCCATCATTTAAAGCCTATTGTCTAGTTCTTTTCTTCTAATATTATGAATCACTATCTTGGTGTAGGATGAAACTCTGAGCAATTATTTTGATAGCAACATACAACATTACTTCCTGCAGTAAAGTTTTGTCCTAATACTTCACAGGCTGCAGTAACAATTTTTTGCCACTTTGCCATTGTACAGACAGAAGGTCTGTAAGTTTGGGTCACCTCTAGGAACTGCTTGTGTTAACTGTCAGGCTTAATTTACTTTCCTTGTTGCAGAAAATCGCTATTAAAAGTTACACTGTTTTTCAATTTTGATGGCCTGAAGTATTTTTGTGTGTGTTTTACCTTGAGTAGTTTACCACTTGGAGGGGTTTTTACTGAAGTTAAAGTTCTTGAATGGCCATAAAATCAAAAAGGATGGGGTTGCTTGCAAACTTATGACAGGTCGAGTGAGTATACCAAGGTTTTTTTCAGCTCTTTAGTACACGCCTGGACATAAATCAGGCCTATAGCCCAATATACTGTACATGCAACAGAAATATGTAATGACTCATACTTACAGTACACAAGTCGAACATGTCACATACAGCTGGTGAGACACTGCTACACATTTCTATTCCCCTCATTTCCCTCTATTGCTCTCCAACCCCCAAACCGTTCAACCCTTCCCTCATCACTACATTTCTCAACAAAGCCAGTATCAAGCTAATCTCTTCCTGTAGCTGGGTCTCTACATCACTGTGCTAGTGCAAGCCTCAGCTGATTGAAAATGACATCTGTTTACACTGCTTTGGCTTGTAGCCATACAATAGAAATACACATGAAACGCTGGATCCAGACATATCAAAAAATATAGCAAAGGGGGGGATTTGTCACATATACATGGATGAAAACAAAAACACTTTTTCTAATTAACGTAGTGCTGAAAACCCAAATATAAAAACAACGTATTTCAAGGTCAAAGTTGTTCTTTGCAGCTATATTTTTCTTATTAATAACATAGGTGGTTGAATGTACAAAAGTATGAGATAATATTGAAATACTTCCTCATTGCTACACATTGTGGGACAAGTTCAGAGAGTTTTTCTAGGGGCTGATGAAAGGTATTCTCGGAAACCCAGGAAATCACTAACTGAAGTAGATAACAGATGCTCAGGGTAAGTGGGTAATCACAAACAAAGAATACGCAAATGCAATCCATTTAACTGCACTATTATGTCATGCTGATTTATTAATTAAGCAGAGTAAAAGGAGATTGGGCCAAGCACTAAGAGTCAGCCTGGGAGATGAATACATTATACAAAGAAACACATTAATATTATATGGCAAAATAAATCCAACTTCCTAGAGGGGTTTCCTGCAACCATGTGTATCTGTTCATAGCCAGACAGTCAGGACAGAAATGAGGATATGCCTGAAGCTGCCATTTTGAACCAAAGCAGAAGATTTAAAGAAAAAAATTAAATGAAGTGCTTCTGTTCAGAGCATCCACTCCTCTGTTTGTTTCTAAACCATCCTCATCATATATCCTGGTCAAATTCCAGAAATGCAACAAATGCCACACAAAGGAAACGAAGCGACTCAACTAAAAAAAAAAGGCCTTTTGTGACGTCATACTACCCTCTGTATCTACTTGTTGTTTCCTCTTCCTCTGGGGCTCTCTCTGCAGCTCTCCATGCATCTCTTTCACTCTCATGCGATCCTATTTGGACATTTTAACTCCTATTATCATCTTTTCTATCTACACCACTCATTTTGCTCACCTGTTCCCCCCTTGAAATGGCTGCATAGCATATTCTTCACTCCCCTTTACTTTTTCCTAGCTTATGCCAGCTCCTTTCTGTGTGTCTCTGTGTTAATGAATCTTCTCAATTTGGTTACTTGGGATTGCTCCACGAGCTGCACTATTTTGGTCTCTATGAAATACTCTAATATAAAAGGACCTTTTTTCCCCCCATTTATTGTGCATTAGATCACAAAGAGAGACCTTGTTATCATTTGTGTTCGGATCAGAAGGTGGGAATGTTAAACAGTCTCAGGGAAAAATTTTTTTTTGGCCCCAAGTTCATTAACCTCATAGCTTTGAATCATAAATGTACATCAAGTTGTACATTGGATTAAGTTGTTCTGATGTAAAAAGCCCATCTTTATATTTCAGTTATTTTAGCATGCACAGCAAATAATATCAATCAAATCAACCAATAATCTGCCTTCTGCTGCTAATCACAACTCCAGTTTTTAAGTACATGTTCTCTTTGTTATGCTAACTTAATTCATGTTACGGTGAAAATTAACTCAGCAGCTAATCCTAAAAACTGTAATATTTCTGGCTTAACAAGACACCTAATCTGAATCTGGGTTTGAGTCATTCATTACTTAAGCTACCTACAAATGATGAATGCTAAACTAAATGAGATTTGACGAGGGATTTAATAGGTGGGTGGGAAAAAAAAACAAAAAAAAAAACAACCCAAATCATTCTTAACCATTCGTAGAGATAAAGCATCACTCAAACGACGAGCATGCCTTCCATTCACCTTCAAACTTTGTCTCAGTAATAACAACAGCATGGAAGACCATCACAGGGCTCTGAACTACATTCAACTGGTTGTTCCTTAAACTCAAAACCACAACACAAACACGCCAGTTGTGCTATCACAGTGACAGCATTAGTTTTACAGTAGCAGCCACAGGACCAGACTGTTTTTTATGATGAAACTAGAGCCCCTGATTAAATTAGACCACACATCTTTGACAGCAAATCACCTACTGCTTTGACAGCAGGCTCCTCTAATCCCTGCGTGGGTCCTGTCAGGCTGAAACCAGCCTCCTTAGTCAGTTGGTTAACAGTCTGTGATGCTCCCTGTTTGTTTTTTAATGTGCAGTGTGTAGCATCTTAATTTAAAAGAACTACTATGGCACTGACTGGGACATACGATGTAATTATAGCTGGAAAATATTAAATATTAATATTACTGAAAAATTACCAGCTAAATTACATGCAGTGCTTTTCATTTTTAGCTACCTAACACACTAAGCATGCCAAATGCACAAATACCTTAAGTAGTCTCAACAGTCTATCTGAAAAAGACATTTTTCAAGCCAAATTAAACACTTCATTCAAGGAAAATGCTTCATTACGTTGTATGAGAACCTTGTCTTCCCCCAGCTGCCACTGGATTACACAAACATGTCTGTTTACCTGGCTCTGAATCTTGGGCATCATTACATAAGCTTATCTGTGTGTGTGTGTGTGTGTGTGCGTGTGAGTGGGTGTGTCTGCACAGAAAACAAGATAGAATTTGGACGGGCTCTTGTCAGGGTGTTTTGTCTATGACTGAATATGACGTTATGAAAAGTGTGAAGAAAGAGCAAATTAATCCTGACTGCTGTCACTTCATCTCCTTCCCTCCTGAATCTCTGTTTCTGTCTGTCTTTGTTGTGGGAAAGTTCATCTGGGTCTCTGTCAGACTTGTTGTAAAGCATGGCCACAATGGACCCATTCTACTGTGACATATTCAACAATGAGCCTTCCTCTGTGTCTGCCACACTTTGAGGAAGACGCACACAAACAAATATTGTGTTGACCAGACCACACATATACATGCATTTGTTTTTCATATCAGCATTAGCTAATGCTGTGCTATATCCATGGATACACTTTTATTATTAGGAAAAGCCAGTGAGTCAGATTTGTCACCTCACCAGGATACATACTGACGTCAGAATTAGTCTATCACCTCCACATCTTTCATACTTTCTTTACTGTGCACTCCAGTAGAGGAACTTTATTAGGAATTACCAACAGACCCATCATGGTCTCTGTTTCTGTATCTGAATTTTTTCCTTTCTGTGGACTTAAATATATGAAATTTCATTAATTACTAAAAGGGAGCTACAACAACCTGTCAGGAGCATTGCACTAGATTTTTGTGGCACACCCACCAACCAAACATGGATGACAGTATATTTTTCTTCTTTAAATTACCTTTATGCAATAATTTATATAGCTTTGTGTGTTATTTGGCAATGGCTGTGAGGAAAAGAAGGAAGATACAATTCTGCATTACTTATTCACAAGCAGTATTTTGCTTTGCTCCATACCATCATAAAATTTCAAGGCTACTGAGGGTTGTTTCCAATGCATCAACCACATGAGTTATGTGTTTGGGCAAACGACAAGACATCAGATTACTCATTTGGGTCTTGGATAGGAATCAGTGTAGAAAAAAAGTCTTCTAGAGCAAATGTTCAGCTACTGCTTTTACCACAATGGAGAGAAGTGATGCACCATTGGTCACTGTCTTTTATGGTTCTGCATCCATATAAACCCACAGAAACATAGCAAGCACCTATTTATTAAAAAATGCAAATTTACATTTTGAAGTTACGTGCTCCTTTCCATTTCATTATCAAAACAGACATGAGTCGTGGGGATACTTTTGGATCATGCTCAGTATTTGGCCTTGTTCAAAATCACCCTGTTATTCAAGAATTCACTACTACACTTGATAACTTACACAATAATCCCATAATAGACTGCAAAGATAGACCCCAGATAATCACTTATTAGTTTTGCAAAAAGTAACACGTATGCAATGAATGTTAGCTCTTTGAGTCACTGCAGAATTTATACCCTGAGAATTCAGACACTCAAATACTATATAGTGCAGTTTTCTTTTCTGGTAACACAATTAGTAGTGCTGACCAATAAATGGTACTGGCACCAATTTATATACATTTATAATCGTTATGATAGAACAGGATAAGGCCTACAAACAATACAAATATAACATTATATCATAGTTTGCTCCAGGCAAGCAGAGCCAAATCCAGAATGTGGGAAGATAAAAACCCTCACCATTTCACCTAAGCCTTCCAGAAAATTATAGAAAAATCCTGAATTGAACTGTATCAGTAATGCAAAGAAAATGCCATCATAACTGTCTAATCTGTATCAATAAGTGAGCATGCATAGCAGAATCAGATCTCCCTGATGCAACTCTGAAGACAAAATTTGGAATATAATATTTTTGTTAATGTCACGAAAAGCTCAAAATACAGAATGTAGAAGATGAGAGCACAAGTGAAACTACAAATAAATAATGAATTAAGTAAATGATAATAATAATGCTTTTCAAACTTTGCTGCTTGGACCCTTAAATAGCAAAAAGACCAATAAAGGCATAAATTGGAACCCACCATATGGCTTGATCTCCTCTCTGTCCTCTGCTCTACAGCATTCAAGTCAAGGGTTTATCTAAGTTCTAGCCAGACAAGCTCTAAATACTATGCTTCCCTGTGACAGTCTAATTCCAAATGCTGGTAACCAGGATTAAAAGCACTGTGTCTGGGAAGCCCAGCTAGTGTCTGTGACAGACTCAATTATTCAGTACAAGTTTAGTGTATTTAGGATAGTGAACGATTAGTGTAGCTCAGTGTAGTAAACATTCTGAAAACATACTGAAGACATACTGATTTTGCTAATCTTAGAGCCTTATCAGTGCTGGGACTGCAACATTAACTTCTTTCCTTATGGTGGTGCCACAGGAAATACCATGCAATCATTAAAAATAAGTGTTTTTCCTTTCTGAACACAATCATGATCAGAAACTTTCACAAGATTCTGCCAATATTATATTTTGTGTACAGAGTTTACAATTGGGCCAGAGGTGAAACAAGAGGAAGTGCCTGAAATACAAAATATTTTGGCTCTAGGGAACATGACCAAAAAAAAAAAAAATTGTCAGTGTTGTTTGGACATTTTGACTCCAGAGTAGAGCTAGAGGAAAGGTCAGGCAGTTTGAAGCAAGATTTTTATATTATATTTTTTTTTTTTATATATATCTATATCTATATCTATATCTATATC
>VUQS01037727.1:0-10809 GCA_015108495.1 Heterochromis multidens
GTGGACTCCCTGAGCTCCCCGGACCCTCTGTGCTCCCCAAGCTCCCCGAGCTCCCCAAGCTCCCTGGACTCTCTGTGCTCCCCGAGCTCCCCAAGTTCCCTGGACTCTCTGTGCTCCCCGAGCTCTCAAATTTCTCTGTGCTCCCCAGGCTCCCTGTGCTCCCTGAGCCTGCCGAGCTCCCAGAGCTCCCCAGTTTCTCTGAGCTCCCTGAGCTCCCAAGGTTTTCTGTGCTCCCCGAGCCACCCGAGCCTGCTGTGCACCCTGCGCAGCCCCAGCCGGCGCCACCCGAGCCTGCTGTGCGCCCTGCGAAGCCCCAGCCAAAGGATCCTGATCTGCCAGGGGTCTCCACACCTGCTGGCCCTGAACGTTCTCCGCCAGAGGTCCCTGCACCTGCTGGCCCTGAACCTGTTCTGCCTGAGGACTCCGCTCCGCCTGATTCAAAACCTGTTGGACCACCTGAGAGTCCTTCCACCGTGGTCGGCCTGCTGCCAGGCCACCCGAGGGTCTCCGCCGCTGGCCCCGCGGCCGGCCCCCAGAACTGCTTCTTCTCCGCCGCTGGCCCCGCGGCCAACCTCCAGAACTGCTCCGTCTTCGTCGCTGGCCCCCCGGCCTGCCTCCTGAGGTTCCTCGTCGCTGCTGCTGGTCACTGCCCCTGTGTTTTGCCCTATGGCCAGGCAGACCCCCAGAATTTATTTTGGACTCCTGTGCTCCCTGTTTTTATTTTCTGGTCCTGGTTGTTCCCTGTCACGTCGTCGTCATCCTTCTCCTGGAGATGGACATCGCTGTTCTGCCTACTCATGTTTTATGTATGTGGCTAGAGACCGGCAGCAGACTGATAGTTGACAGTTGTTTGTCCTACCGCAGCCACCGTAGCTAGGACTGTGAACTTGAATTGGGAGGGATAAGAAAACAGAATTCAGTTGACTGCAATCTGCAATCTACTCACATCTAGTGGGGAGCTTTTACACACTGTACCTTTAAGTAAAAGTATAACATAACTGCTTAACACTTTAGTTTAACAATAACTAAAGTAACTTAACCCTGTAACTTTCCAGGAATGGAGAATGTTTTGATGCATTTATTCCAAACTAGGCTCTGTTCTCTGTGGGTTCTGTGGGAAGGAGAGAAGTGAAAAAAAAAAGTTTTACAGCCTCCTTTCAGGTCAGCAGGCAGTGGGTGAGAGGTACTGGGTGAAGTAATACTGTGAGACTAATGTTGTCTATTTTATCTTCCTTGGCATTGACTTCAGTATTTCTTTTCACATTTTTACTTTCATGTACTTATCCATTTATATTTTATTCTCATGCAAGCACAATCACAAGCAAGCTAGTTTTATATATAATAATACCCATTTCTTTTGCATTTAGATTGCTTGCCTTCCTTAGTTTGTTTAAGCCGTATGTTAATAATGACAATTTTTTCCTTACAGAGTTGTTATAATATAATAATATTTCTGCATCAGACCATCAGATTGCGACTGACTATTTATTGTCAGTTAAGGTAGTCAGTGTCAGAGTCTGAATTCAAAATCCTGGGTTGTCTGAACAACTGTGCTGAGACCAGTTAATCAGGACTGCTGTCAAGTTCTCAAGCCTACAATCTTGAAGCCACCCTGGCAGTTAGTGCATGTGCATACATACACTCTAATGTTGTGCTGAGTGCAGCTGCAGCCTTCACACTGTGATGTGAATGAAGCCAGAAGGATTACACAGAGATGGGTGTCTCCAGTCACGACTCGTGGCTGACTCTGACGTGCAGTCTCAAAGGCCATTATTGCTATTTGGCCGTCTGCTTTTTCATCGGTCACCAGTTATGAAGGTCCTCATATACATATGATGTTGCTCTCTTTGGACACGTGTCAGCTGCTGTGTCATTTCACTCTCTGTTCAAGGACGTCACAATCTGTGTTAGGGTCGTGATCTTTTATCCCCTCTTCCACAAACTGATCACAGAAAGCAACATTTGCTTATAGCAAATCAGGATTCATGGAAGTTGGAGTGCAGTATAATTCATTTTGTTTGATTTGAAAAATCACCAGTAATAGGAAAACAGTCTTGTTCAAATCACCAGCACAACTCTGATTTTTTATTTCAGCCTTCCATCCATTTTCTTAACCACTTGTCCAGCTTAGGGTCACAGGGGGGCTGGAGTTAGCCACATTCTATGCATGCACATTTTTGGAAACAGAAGTAGCTACTTTTTAAATGATGTTGCATACATGCAAATTCACAAAATATTTCAGTTGGGTATCCCAAATAGGCAAAAAATCCTTTAAAAGATGTCTTTAGAGTGTGGGGGGAAACTGGAGTACTGGAGAAATCTCATGCAGGCAGAGGAAGAACATGCATACGCCAAACAGAAAAGTTTAAGCTGAGTGCTAATCACTGCATTGCTATGTCACCACTGATGGCAAAAACTACACACACACACACAAAAAAGTGCACTATCCTTCAGCACCCTTTTCAGTGACTTTCAAAAATATGTTTCTTTTCACAGTACTTAACTCATAGCACATCACTTCCAGTGAGAGACATTTCCATTGTAACCTGACCTCATTTGATATGAACAAAGTATTGATAAATATATTTAAAAAATTACTGTGCCTGACAAAGTGACAACTTTTATATTTAAACACTTAAAGAGTCACTGCCCTGGTCACTGTTCAGCAGTGTACCAGCAGCATTGCATTGTGAAATATTTATGCTGCTGCAATGTCCTGTCCTCCATACTCTTATATTCCCCTGGACTATTTGGTACATACGAAGGTTTTGGACATACTAAACAGATCCTACATTCTAGTTCACCGCACTAAATAGAATGTTTCAGATGCAGCTATTCACTTTACTAACTGGAAAACTACGAAAATGAAAAAATATTCACTTCTGAGAAGCATTTTTATGTTTTGCCATGTTTTGTAGACAAAATATTAACTATGCATGAAATATATTTATTTATATATTTGATTTTATTGGATTATATATGTGTGTGTGTGTGTGTGTGTGTCGAGAAAGAGAGCAAGAGTGATTTTGATCGCAATCCATTTTCAATTAAAATCCATCTGAAAACTAAATGGGATGAAGTACATACCCTTATTTTACATCCTGTCATGATTTTCACTGGTTAAACACATCTCCCTCCTCTTTCTTTCTGCCTAATGTTTTCCACCGTCTCTTTCCTATTTGCTCTATTTCTGTCTGTTCATCTCTCTGTAGTGCGTAGAACCCCAGATGTCCAATGGGTGATAGGTCATTACATGACCATGACTTTCCTAATGAGCCCATTAGTTGTTTCTGCCCATCCCTTCCTCGCTTACTCACCAATCCTCCCTGTTCTTTTGCTCCACTCCTCCATACATTTCCAGTTAATCAAATCATGTACCCGTTCCAACCCCCCAATCACTAATTATCCCCTCTTTTTTCACCTCCCTAGATGTCTGTCATCCTTCTTTTTTCACCTCCCTAGATGTCTGTCATCCTTCTAATTGCAAAATGCAAAGCTCCACCCAAAGGGTGTAATGGCTGCTGTGCTTTCTAGTTACATACTTTAAGTAATACTGGTCTTTTTTTTATTGCTTTCATTTTCCACATATCCCCATTGTTTTTGTGAGATGTTTTTCCTACAGCAAAACTGGATTGTTTAGAAGCAATCCTTCATTCCTGATACTATCCCTGAGGTTTACTCAATTTGATTCCCTAGTTAATGTTTTGTGGGGTGGTTTTTTCTTATCAACAGTGAAGGTTTAAGGCACAAGGTTCCCATTTGAACTGCAGATTGTAAGGCCTCATAAGGCAAAAACTGCTATTGGACTACATACAGTGGTGGAAATAAGTCACCAAGAACACCATTGGTAACACACTACGCTGTAATTGGCTGAAATTTTGCCACACCCGCAAGGTCCCGCTGTTCAAGAAGCCCCATGTACAGGCCTGTCTTAAGTTTGCCAGTGAACATCTAATTGATTCAAAGAAGGCTGTGGTCAGACGAAACCAAAATTGAGCTCTTTGGCATCATCTCAACCCACCATGTTTAGAGGAAGAGAAATGCCAAGTATGACCCAAAGAACACCATCCCCACAGTCAAGCACAGAGGTGGAAACATTATGTTTTGGGGCTGTTTTTCTGCTTAGGGTACAGGACGACTTCACCGCATTGAGTGGCAAATAGATGGGGCCATGTGCCATAAAATCTTGGATGATAACCTCCTTCTCTCAGCCAGAACACTGAAGATGGGTCCTGGATGGGTCTTCCAGCATGACAGTGACCCAAAACATACTGCCAAGGCAAGAAAGGAGTGGCTAAAGAAGAAGTACATTAAGGTCATGGAGTAGCCTAGTCAGTCTCCAAACCTCAATCCTAGAAAAAATCTGTGGAGGGAGCTGAAGCTTCAAGTTGCAAAGTGGCTGCCAAAAAACCTAAAGAATTTAGAGAATTTCTATAAAGAGGAGTGGACCAAAATCCCTCCTGAGATGTGTGCAAACTGGTAACCAACTACATTGTGCTTACCATTGTGCTTACCAACAAGGGTTTCTCCACCAAGTACTAAGTCATGTTTTGGTTGGGGATCAAATACTTATTTCACTCAATGACATGCAAATCAATTTATAACTTTTATGTCATGTGTTTTTTCTGGGTTTTTGGTTGATCTTCTGTCTCATGGCTGTAGCTGAACAGGCTGAATTGGTCAGGGCTCTCCACTTTTGACTGTAGACGGCCAGACTACCAAGCTGTATTTGATTTTCACTGTTGGCAAATATACAACACAGGTCTTCTCTTGACATGTCTTTATTTTTTTGTAGTTTTGTCAGATTATTCTGTTAACATATGTTAAATATTGATTTTTATTTAATTGCCACAGAGGATATACACACATATAGAAGTGTATTTGTACACACATCACTTTAAGGCTATTCAAAGCAGCAGTGAAAATCTCATAGAAACTAACAGGTCAGAACAAAGATCTGTCTGTGAAGCTGACAGAATGAGGCATATGCTGTGAGAGACTTATATTCAAAACAGCCCTGTAATTGTGCTTAACACAGACCCACGTCAAGCAGCCTTGCAGCCTTATCTTTACAAGTCAGCTTTTAATGAAAGTTAACATCATCTATGAGGAGTAGAAAACAACTGTAACAAATGGAACTATTAAAACAGTTATGTTAACCCTGTAAGGCCTAAGTCATCATCAGTAATAGGAACCGTACACCCATTTGGCATAGCTATCCCTATGCTATCAGAATATGTGATTTTTGGATATGGAAAATTGTTCTCTCTTTTGTCTTGGCAATCAGGGGATAAACATTTTCTAGCAGTTTATATTTTTTCTAAAGAAAAAAGGTCATTCGTTTTTCTTCAAAAACATGGCGCTGGGTTACAGTTAGGATTAAGGCCATTACACACTGAGCACGTTGCGAAAAAGCAAAATGAAATTCAGAATTTTTCTGATCCAAACTTGTCGTGTAACGTATATGCACACCAAACGCATTGCTTTTTTGCCAAAAACTCAGGCTCAGAAAACGCAGTGTGAAAAAAAAAATGAAGTCGACATCAAGCGATGATCCTGATGTTTCTAAACAACAAAAGGAAGAAACTGAGATTCAGGGTTCATCCAATTCTCATGAGAAGGCAGAGGTAGGGAGAACTTCATGGTTTGATCCAGGAGTTGAAGCCATATCACGACCGCTGCCCCACCAACATATTTCAGGATGTCAGTGGGGCAGTTTGAACTCTTGTTGGCAGAGTTATAATAATAAAATAATTTCAGAGAGCCAATTGACCCGGAGCAGCGTCTAGCTGTGTGTCCGAGGTAAAATAGTATTATTTTACTATTTGTATATTCAGTATCGGTGCACGTTTTGAGGTATGAGCATACTTGTTGCCAAATGCAGCACTCTGATTGGTCAGATCTGTTTATCAGATCCAAAAAAATCTGAAAAATTGAGCTTGGTTCGAAAAAATAAATGCTGCAAATTCGTCCAGCAAAATTACTCGATCGGTGTGAACGGCTGCATTAAGAATAGGTGAGTCAAAAAATATTTTTAACGTACGAAATATTCACAAATTTTACGTGTCCGGTGTGGCCTTTAGGCTAGCTAGGTTACTGAGATCTCAGCATTAGAAGTGAAACCAACATTGTGAGCCGCTCAGTATTGAGTAGTAAATTACTGTTACTGTGGGGATAACAAGCTCTGTATGTTTCTTTACCGTGTTAGCTATAGTAGCCAACTAGAAGTAATTTCAAACCAAACAAACCTTTTTTCAGCTGACACAAGATTTTTATTTCCCTTTGTGGGCCCCAAACCATGTTTTGAATGCCAGCCTGTATGACAAGTCTCTACTCCTAATGGTGATTTCAGTTGGGTGTTATTTCTTTTGTTATTTTTGGTTTTAATTAGGGGTTTAGTGGGCCAGAATGACCCCAAATGGTGTCCTGGCACCTTCAATTAATGAGCAGTTAAATCTGACAGGCAGATTATAATACATGTCATGTGCTGCAGCCTGGTGTTGCTTCCAGTGATGGCATGAAGTGAAGTGATGGCATATTACTGGCTCAGAAATAAAAAAAAATAATGACATCCCACTGCCCACTTACACCCTCAATATTCCTGTGATGTGTTCATAGTGCATACCTACATAAATTTATAGTCCCAGTACTCAGTATCTAGCTAGCACTACAGAATAATTCAGTTCATCAACTGGACAAAATTAAGGCAATCAGTTGCCAGTGTTTTGGGGTACAGTGCAGCTATTTCTATTTTATTCAACACTTTGCCAAGTCTTGTGATTCCCCCCTCCCCACAAATTTGGAATCTGTACACAGAGGCTGGGAGAAGGTGTGATTTATTAACACCAGACTATCATCAGCCCACTCTTATGCGACAACCTAATGACAAATTAATAGGCTGTGGCGTCATTTTGCATAGTTAACCGGGAAGCATGTATATATATATATATTTTAAGGACAATGTCAAAGCAGTTAGAATGACTGGAATTTTAATATTCAAAACACAATGTTCTAGTATAATGTGAATTATAATGTGAAGGGAAAAAACAGAGGCAGTGACGGTAATGACAGTTTGTTAGTATTTCTATTTTAAAACGCATGCACAGTGTTCAATTCAGAACTGGGAATTTTTCAGGACTGGGCATGATTTCCATTTGCTTTTTTTGTGTCTTGCATACATACATACATACATACATACACGCACACACGCATGCACACTAATATGCATGACACCATAAAAAGTAATGCTTTTCACAAAACAGAAATCACACTTTACACAACTTGACTCCCCCGTCCAGGAGGCTAATGAGGGAGAGTTATGTTATCAGTTTGAAGGTTGTGGAGACGTTTTGGACTCCTACACATAGAAACTCACAGGATGTTTGTTGGCTAGTCTCACTGTGTGGTTGGAGTTAACTGTTGTATAACTGTGTCTATGTATAACTGCAGTAGATACCAGGGGTGCCACCAGCTCCCACTGAAATTTCTTTGGTCAGCCAAGCTAAATGGCTCATTAATATCAATGCAAAGAAAGGAACAGGAAGTGCACTGAAGAGAAAAGTCTTTACATCAAGTTTACTTTTCTCTAATGAGTACTGGGTCTTGTGGAGGGGATGGGGGAGTAACCAACACAAGAATCACAACAGGGCTCTTAAACACAATGGGCACTTGGTGATTTGTGCATCAACTCTTCAAGTATTTCTATTTTTAATTTGTCTTGTGCTTTTTTCTTTTTCTCTTCTGTGGATTATTATTATGCTCAACAGTATTAATGAAGTTTCTTCTTCAATCTATCTACAACTAAGGTAAATATAAAGTGAAATCAAAGACTTCTGGGAATCTAACCTTCTTCTTCCTCTTCTTTCAGCTGCTGCCATTAGGGACCACGGTAGATCATCTGCCTCCATCTCACCCAATACCTAGCATCCTCCCTCTGGATGTCCTCCTTCACTACATCCATGAATCTTCTCTGTGGTCTTCCTCTTTTCCTCCTGCCTGGCAGCTCCATATTCAGTATCCTTTGTCCAGCATATTCACCATTCCTCCTCTGCACATGTCAAAACCATCGCAACCTTGCCTCTCTAACTTTGTCTCCAAACTGCTCAACCTGAGCTGTCCCTCTGATAAACTAGTTTTTAATCTTGTCCATCCTGGTTACTCCCAATGAAAATCTTAACATCTTCAACTCTGCCACCTGCAGCTTTACCTCCTGTCTTTTTGTCAGTGCCACCATCTCCAAACCATTCATCATAGCAGGTCTCACCACTATCTTGCAAACCTTCCCTTTCACTCTTGCTGCTATCCTTCAAATCACTCCTCAAACTCTTAACTACCCACTCCACCCTGCCTGCACTCTCCTCTTCACGTCTCTTGTGCACTGTTTGTTGCTTTCAATGGCTGACCTCTGGTTTTTTAACTCTTCCACCTTCACTGCCTCTGCTCCTTGCATCTTCACTGGTATACCTGTCTCCCTCTCATTCACACACATGTATCCTGTCCTGCCTATACTGACTTTCATTCCTCTTCTCTCCACCTCCACAGGCTCTCTTCCACCCGCTCCCTACTCTCACTACAGACCACAATGTCATCTGCAAACATCATAGTCCATGGAGACTTCTGCTTGACAGGTTGATCTATCAACCTGTTCATAACTACTGCAAACAAGAAGGGGCTCAGAGCCGATCCCTGATGTACTTCCACCCCCACCTTAAACCTATCTGTCACTTCTACCTCTCACCTCACCACTGTCTTGTTGTGCAACTCATTCTGACCTTTTCTATACTTTTCCATCAGCACTCAGTCATCAACGCAGACTTCCCTGGCCTACACATATATATTTAGGGAGCATTTAAACCAATCATACATAACATCTGTAGTGTTCTTTCTCAGCATGACACCATACTGCTGCCCGCTGATAGTCACCTCTCTTCTTAACCTAGTTTCAACAACTTTTTCCCCATAGCTTCATGGTATGGCTCATCAACTTTATCCCTCTGTAGTTACTACAGCTCTGCACATCACCCTTGTTATTGAAAATTGGTACCAGCACACTTCTCTATTCCTCGGACATCCTCTCACTCTCTAAGATTGCATTAAACAATGTGGTTAAAATTCCAGGTATGTCGTCTGGACCAACTGCACTTCCACTCTTCATCATCTTCATAGCTGCCCCTACTAATCCTAATGCACTTCCTGATTCACCAACTTTCCCCCATCCATCATCTTCTCTCTCATTTTCTTCATCCATGAGCTCCTCAAAGTACTCCTTCCACCTTCGCAACACACTCCACTTTTTAACTTTTCTCCATCCTTAATTACTCTAACCTGCTGCACGTCCTTTCCAGCACAATTTCTCTGTCTAGCCAACTGATACGAGTCCTTGTCTCTTTCCTTAGTGTCCAGCCTCATATTCAACTCACTATATGCCTTTCATTTTGCCACCTCTCTCTTTGCTGTATGCCTAGCCTCCCAGTAACTCATGTCTACTTTCTTAATCTCCCTGGCTATCCCACTTTTTCTTTGCTAACCTCTTCCATTGAATACTTTTCTGTAATTCCTCATTCCACCACCAAGTCTCCTTGTCCTCTTTCCTCTGTCCAAAAGATACACCAAACACCAGCTCAACAGCTGGCTCATCATCCCGACAGCCGGCTGGACGCTCTCCGAGAAAGAAACCGAGTGAGGCCGCCCAGCGTGAGGACTCTCAGGGGGAGAGACAGCGGCGGGATCCGGCGCAGAGTCCTCCTCGTCTGCCATGTTCCCCGCTTCAGCTTCGGCAGTCCAACCAACTGATCCACCGCGTGAGGGAGGAAAACAATGACATAGCAACATCAAATGCCCAAAGGCATCATGGGCAATGAAGTGCTCATGATGCCATTCCGTCCTTCCTGTAGTTTCTATTGAATATATAAAGCACTTTTCTTATCATTCTTCTGGTTTATTTTTTATTGTTTTATTTACTGTTAGAGGCTATTGTTATAATTTATTTGATTCAAGCAGCAATACACTTCACAGCTATTTGAAAGACATGAAATAATTATATTAAATTGTTAAACATAGTGGCTTTAAGACAATCAGGTCTAGGATCAGGATTTCTGAATTTCTGAGCCAGACTATTTTTATTTAAAATTTTTTAAATGTAAGTCGGGTTGGTTACTGATCATTGCCCAGGGCCCATACTTGATTTCCAGTTAAAGTCAAAATTACACCCCACTAGCTTACAACTCTACCCCCTCCCACCCTAACACTTGCAGCTACTGCCTGAAACCTTTTCTGGTGGTGGAGTGGTTAACACTGTCACCTCATTGCAAGAAAGTGCTGGGTTTGAATCTCCTGATCAGGAGGGGCCTTTCTGTGTGGAGGTCACATGTTCTCCCTGTGCCCTCCAGCAGTAGACATGCATATTAGGTTAACTGGTGGAAAAAATAGCCATGTTTGCAAGGCAGATAAAGCACTGTATGAATATATGGACACGAATGAATGTGCTCCATATAAATGCCTTTGCATTTGCACATTCATTTACTTATTTATCAAGATTTCCACACATCCCTTATTTTTCCCAATGTGTTATTTATTCAGTGCGTGTTGTCACTGTCATTATTATTCTGGTGGTGGTGATGATGTATATACAAAAACACTTGCTACAACAGATTTCATTATAATGACTATTTCATATGTTTGTTACAGTTCATGTGTGATATGTCATGTGTTTTTTTGTTGGTTTGTTATTTTCTGCCTTTTCTTATATATTTCATCCACTGCTGAAAATGTCACAAGTGTGAATGTACAGTATGATTAATTTGCACATTG
>VUQS01037730.1:0-10556 GCA_015108495.1 Heterochromis multidens
TGTGACCGGTTGGGGGTGAGGGGAGAAAGACAGGACACAAACACACTGTGGAAGAGAGCTAGAGATTAATAATAACTCGTGATTGAATACAGAGTGGTGTAAAAACACATGGTGAGTGAACAGAGGTGAGAGAAGGAGAAATGCTCAGTGCATCATGGGAAGCCCCCAGCAGCCTAGGCCTATTGCAGCATAACTAAGGGAGGATTCAGAGTTACCTGATCCAGTCCTAACTATAAGCTTTACACAGTATAACTTACCCTTGCTGTCTGTTGTGAAAAAGTAACAGTCTGAATTCCACTTGGCGCCTTGCTGGTTGTGGTGAACATGACGGTGCGGTCAAAACCGTTTAAAGTTACTGCCATCTGAGGTTTGCCATCTCGTGTCTGTACTCTCCACAGGTCCCACTCCTCTTCTGCCACTGATCCTTTGTACCTCAATGTGGCCACGAAAACATACGATGGAGGCAGGCCATCAGGAAAAAGGTTCCTGAAAAACAGAATAAAGCAATGATGGTCAACGTGTGAATTCACAGATTAAGATGACAAGAAAAAAGGAGAAAGATCTATAATTACCGTGTAGCTTCACTCAAGTCAACACGAGATGTCACCTGATAGGCCTTAGTGCCATAAAACGTCCCTTGAGTCTTCTTTGTTTTTTTTGCCAAATTTAAATGTAACAGGATATCAAAGCCCTTCTCATCGCGGGAATCTATAGGAATTCTGGCGGGACAAACAGTCTCTATAACAGACAAACGCAACAAAAAGGGCAAAGCATAGTGTTAAGAAAAAACTGATACTGGAGTAATATTTGACCACATTTGACCTCATCATATTGGAGAAGAAAATCACTTGTGGCTCCAGACTATAATCAGCAGTTCCTTACCTTCACATAGTTTCTGTCGTATGATCTGCATGATCCTGGAAATAGCTTTGTAGTCCTCAACAGAGAAGACATAAGTTGAAAATGGCTTGTTTGCAATGTCCCTCAACTCAGCCCTTTCTGTCTCTGACCCAACACCAATTGCAAACAGGATTACTCCTTTTTTCCTCGCTGCCTCGGCTGCTTTCAGAACCTCATCTTGAGACTTCCCATCTGTGAGGACAACAGCAATTCTGGAAACGCCCGCTTGGCTACGCTCAGAGAGGCCAAATAGTCTGTCTGTAGCAAACTCAATAGCTGCCCCTGTCCTTGTGTTACCCCCCCTGTATTCAATGGACTCCATCGCCTTGATGAGGTCTTTGTTGGTGGAGTGCTTCCCCAGAGGTATTTCTAAATGGGGACTGTCACTGTACTGGACGACTCCAACCTGGGTAAACTTCTGCCCAATATTGAAGCTTGTGGTTATGTTGACTAGCCATCGCTTTACTATTTCAAAATTGACATCTTCAACACTCCATGAGCCATCTAGAATAAAGACCAAATCACACGGTGCAGTCCTACAACCTGAAGTGGAAAGGAAATACACAATTAGCAGTGTAAAAAAATGTTTTAATAAGTCATATCTAGTCGGACAGCAAGCATTGCATGTGATTACATGTGATAAATTAAGACAGAAGCATTCTTACTTCTTAGGTCTTCATCTTGAGCTGCACTAAACAAATGGAGCAGCATGAAGCACAGGCATCTTAAGACACAATGCATGGATGTTGCTTTGTAACCCATTATGGAGCAGTAACTAGTTCCAAATGTGCACCTACAGGAAAAGGAAAAACATGCTTTGTGTAGCACGGAAAAAGAAATGGACAATGCATGCATTTATGACATGGTCACTGTGTATTTCTTGCCTTGACAGAAGTTAATGACTCAGACTATTGTTTTCCCAGTGTTATTATTATTATTAGATGCTTGGCTGACATTTATTTTGGCTTACCACCCCCCCCAAACCACATGTAGGTAATTATAAAGGGTGTGCAGTACCTTAAGTTATGACAATGATGTTGGCTATCTTAATAGTTTCTTCAAAATGATGATGAATGATTCAAATTTTGTGTACACATGCAAATTAGAAGCAACTGTGCAGCATTTACGCATTGAGGTCATGGTAACTGTGTGAATTAACGATTCATCCCCTAGTTATGCATTTAATGTTGATCCAGTTGTGCTTTTTCTTTTTTAGAACCCTCTCCACTACAGATATTACTAGAGATCAGTGTGCATATCCAAGCTGTCTTAGTCCATCATTACAAACAATATTGTAAACTTTGTTGTTAGGTTGTGGCCCGAGTTAAGTAGAGAACAGATAGGAAATTCTGAGCCTTACTGACTTTGCTTGCTGTTTGATGATATGCAGATATCATGCTGTTTGGCTAATGAACCAAAACAATAAAGTTGAAGGAAGAAAAACCAGAAACAATGACCGTAAACAGCTCAACAGAGCTGAGATACTGCAAAGTCAGCTCATAATTCTCTGCAAACTCATCATTATGAGTACACCTTTCACATTAAAGATGCATATTTGATTTATTTCACATTTCAAAATACTGACTGGAGCAGCTTTAAATTCAGAATTGAATGATATTAGCAGTATTTTCAAGGTACAGACCTCAGTAGCAGAACACTAACCCTAACCGAGAAAGTATTTTTTGGCATCAGACAGGTAACGTAATTGTGACATAATGCAGGACAAGTTTTCACATTGAGCTCTTTCCTAGAGTGCTAAACCGCAAAAGGAAAAGCTACAGGGTATCATGCTCTGTTGACAGCTCTACTCACTAGCCACCCAGAATATGACTTGACTGACTCGTACTGCTGCAATCAGGTATAAATCCTATTTCCCTTGTTTGCTTATATTCACTTCCTGCCTCCAATGCTGCCACAATTACTGCGTGACTCCAAATAATTCCATATTTACTAATAAATACCACTAATGTTCTCGCATATCCTTCCTTCATGTGGTGCACAATATTTTTCCGATCTTGCCGCACAGCCATCACCGCCTCAATACACCTAAGCATTTTCCCTTCAAGCCTCATCAACCACATCCTCACATGGCTCTGTCAGCTTCACCAAATAAACAATTCATTGGACCTCTGACCACAACTGCTCTAAAAACCAGTGCTCAGTGTTTCCTGTGGGATTATCAGCTGTTTCCTCAAATCTGCTGCCATTTGCCAATCTCTGCCCACCCTTGGCCCAAATACAGAACGCCTGCCCAGAAAAGCTTCACTCCCACACTTTTCCTCCTCCTCTTCCTTCTTTCCCATCAGCACATGGAGAAATGTTAACCGGCGTCTGCCACATGCTGCTAAAGAAGTACAGTAGTTATGTTGTCAGGTGGGCCATTCTTAAGAGTAAAGTTATTGTACAGTCTGGCAAAATATTTAAAATTTTGGCATGTCTGAACATTTAGAATGAAAGTTTGGGAAGATGCCTGCTAAAGTGTTTTCACTTATGATTAATGACTTTTGATTTACTTCCATATTTTTTTAACTTCAGCTTATTCATCACTTTTCTGGCTCTGTCATATTAACTTATATACCCTTGCACAAAAATGTCGTTGAATGATATTTAAATAAAACAGTTTCAAGGCAAGTGCAACACTTGGCACAAGGCAGAGTTTGTCCTTTAACAACACTTAATGTCAGAAAAAAAAATCAGTATTTTTTTCAGTGTATTTTACAAGTGAGCACTAATACTGTTGCATTATAGTGCAGTGCAATGTTCGTTATGTTTGTTCTGATGGAATTAGGGATCAAAAACCAGGTAAAACAATGAAAGCTTAATTTTTATATTTGGCATAATGAGCTAGAGAATGCAAGCATTCAATCATGTGTTGCTTCTCTGGCTCTTCTATTAAACCATCTTTTACAATGGTTCCCAACACGTGAAAGAAAGAAACTGCTGACATCCTAAAAGGAAGCGGTTACAAATGAGGACCAGATATGCTGCATGCAGTATAAGACTCAGGCCTTGTGGAAGGAATTTGATGGGAGGAAACTGACCATACACCTTTTAGATGCTTCTGATTTTGACATGTGAAGGTCAGTGAAACAGTGTGCAGGATATGACCCCTGGCCTCCCAAGTCTTTTTATTCCTGTGCGGGCAGAGAGGGGTCACACTATTTAACATGACTGAGTTTTTCCACTGTGTAAAGTCAGCATGGAAGTAACACCAGTTGAAGGAGGCGTTAAGCTGCCGTCGTTGTGCAAGACGTTTTCCTCAGAATTTTTTCCCCCACTAGAGAGCTGGAGGAGGTTGCTGGAAAACCCCCTCACTGGCTGCATCCAGCCAGGATGACTTTCCCCTCAACTGACTTTCCTCAAACTGAGTATTTCTACACCTCTGCTCGAGCCACATGGAAATCATTTGCACCATCAGACAGTCAAATTCCAGCTGTGGACGGTGACCAGACACATGTAGTCATGATGAAGGGAGTCATCCTTCATTGAGGAATAAAAAAGCAACATTACACGTGCTGTGCTATCATCCTTCATGCATAATGTAGCAGAGTTAACAGGTGCACTCTTGTTGCAGGTTATCATCCTGCTGGCTCATTGATCTCTTATGTTATTGGGGCAGCACAGACACTAGCTCTAGGTTTTGGTTTTGGTGGTCATAACAGCAAAGCTGGTATGCAGAGTATTAAGTAAAACTAACTTAAAAAGTCTAAAATAACTCCCACAAGACACTCATTCTGTGCTCACTCTGTTTGTTGCATTTTTTCTACCTTAATAGGATTTTTGTGAGGCTTAGTTTAGTAGCACTTTAGCTCCAGCTGGAAATGCTTTTCAGGAAACTGCTGAACAAATGATTTCTCATATTTCCCCAGATAACATTTCACTTGTTCAGGGTGGGCGACACAAACTGAGTCATTACAGATACTAATGACAGTATCAGACCTCGTATTTTGAGCTTAACAATTATACCTCACTTGAAATGGGACTTGTTTTGTTTAAAAGAAACCATGATATCACTTTTGATTACTGAGCTCAGAAAGGGAAAAAATGAACACGTTTTTCTATTTGTTTTGTTTCTGTAGTTTATGCAATGCAACTGCAGAACTCCACGTGAACTGCTGAAGTTAAAGTTATCTGCTGCAAATTTGGCTAAAGGAAGTTGTTCCATTCCAGAAACAACAACTGCTGTTCAGCATGTGCAGCAGTTGCCAAGATCGAGGGGATTTATTGCTGCCAAATTCTTCAAGCAACAAGGGAAAGCCAAACCCCATCAGTTGTTCTGCGTGGAAATCTGTTCAACTAATCCAAACAGTTAAATAATGTCTTGTAAAACGTTAGCTCATAGGGGTTCTATAGCTTTTCAGCAAACATGTCCACTTTTAGTGAGTTCATTCCTTATTCACAAAGATGATTGCTCTTGACATGCATGCAACTCTCACATCTGAAAAAAAAAAAAACAGCAAGAGTATAATACATGCAGTGATGGTGCATTATCCAGTATGTTTGCAGATACTCAAGAAAATAAATTTTAAAAACAGAAAAACAGAAAAAAATGAGAAGAGAAATGGCCAAGAAAAACCCTGAGATGAATTCCATTCATTCTTCTCATGATAGTAGCATAAACAAGGGACTGATAACTTATTTAACATCTTCAATATGCAACTGCAGCAACAAGTCTAGTACACCAAACTGAAAAAGTCATATCTGAGCAGTCAAATCTGAGCAGTGTTACCACATTATAACACACAGCACACTGAAAATCAGGTCGACATGTGAATTTCAGTGATCGTGAACAAACACTTTGAAATTAGCTGTCTAATGTTTAAATGTTATATATGTGGTTATATAATAGTTGTATTGCTATGCACACAAAAAACCCTAGAAAGCACAACTGCATCTCTAAGTTTTAAAAAATACTTAAAAAAATACTTTTTTTTTTTTTGCCTGACTATAAAAACACAAAGGAAGTCAAAAGTTACCGGTAAGCGTCCAAGCACTTGTGTGAATTCCCATTAATCCTCTCATTGAGAGCCAGTGATCAATACTGTTCACAGCCCCAGGTTCACAGAAAGTGGATTTCAGGAGAAGTGCACATGTTTCACTGCTGAATGAAAGCCTGCCCTTTCTAGCAGCTCTCCTCTGTTTCTGTCCTTCTTCCTCTCAAACCGGCCCCCCTCACTCCGGACTTTTACTGGCCCACAGCCACCCTCAATTACCATGGGTGGAAAGAGAAGCAGATAAGGAGAGCATGAAATAGTGAAGCAGACAACCCATCTCCGACAGTCCAAAGGGAAAATAATAGTAATGAGCAGAACCTCTATCCAAGTGTTGAGGGTTTGGATTGTTGCTTGAGGCATAACCAGAGAACATGGAGTTTTCTGGATGCAGGACAAGCACAGGATCAGCATACAGCTTTTAGTGTACTGAGTCACACATACTGTATTATTTCATGGTACCTTCACCAGAATCCAGAGTGCTCAGCAATGCATTACACTACTCCTGTTTGAATTCCTCCTCTGTCACTCCACTTCATCACTCAAAGGGGCAGCAGATTATGTTCTACAAGTCGGCACTGAACAAGGTGTGAAAAGCTACTGCAGTGCTTTTCGCTGCACAGACAGCTGGAAGTCATTAGAAATGCACAACTGAATCTGCTATCTGTAGAGCAGGCAGATTTCATTTTGATCCGCACTAACAAGTTTTATCATGTTTGTGCTCAGGGGCAGCCTGCTCTGCATCAACTAACAACAGCAGCAATGTTTAAAGGCTCTTGTGAAGGCTCCAAACAGCCTGACAAACTACTGCACACTGTACTGCACAACACAGTTTATGAATTTTACCTTGAAAACAAAGGCATACAGTAGTAAATCTGTGCCAGGCCGTGACTCATAGTGCTAAGTACAGAACAGTGTAGCATAACAGATTTATAACACAGTATAAAATTAACATTTGCAACTGTAAATAAATCAAAAAAAGTGCAATAAAACTCCAAAATATCTCATTTGCATTGCAACACTAGAATACTCACATTTATTTTCCTCATGTGAAGTTCAGTGAACCCATTTAACACAAATAAATATACTCAAGCTCTCTACCAAATTATGTTTCTCAGCTATTTATGTTTAATTTCCTGCTACTATAATAGTGATGAGATATTTCACTTTTAAATCAAGTACTGTACATACATACAGGAGTTTACAAAACACATGATTGTCTTATACAATCATCCATTGTTAAAGTATATACACTAATTAAAATAAGACTCCTATCATGTTAATTACCAGTAATAATGAATATTTATAATGCTATATAAAACTGTACTTAATTCTAAAAAAAAAAAAAAAAGGCCAGTTCTCCATAACAAGTACTTTTATTTTTTATTATTTTTAATTTTTAATTACCTTAAGAATTAGGAAGGAACCTGGCACAAGTCTTCTTCAACCACTCTATACATTCTCCCTCTAATGTATGGGGCAAGCAAAATCAGTAAACAGCCCAGTGACAAAATATCTAAAAATAAAAATGTCATCTTACGCTGAGAGCAGCAGTGGTTCCCTGATGACGCCCTTGTTGACCCTGAGCCTCAGCACACTCTGGTGGATCACACAGGCATAAACTGAGTTGGTGCTGGGAACCTGGGAGTGGCCAGCCTTCTGGTGAGACCAGACTTTCCAATGCTGAGTAATCTCCTGTCTCTGTGGACTATAGTTTGTAACCAACAGGAGGTGAAGATGAAAGAAACCACAGAGGAGGAAATATGTGTTTATTCTAGCAGAAACCTAGACACGGACCTGTGGTCATATCTGGAAATACGATTGATCTGAGATGATTAAAATAAATGCCACAGGACAGTTCAGATAAGCTGTTTTGTAGTTTAGTGAAGTCTGTTTAAAAATTTCTAATAAGTCCCATTTGATTAATCTTACTATAATACACAAAATCTCTCTCTGTCTGTGTGTTTGTTTGTTTCTGCAAACTCCTACATGATCAGGAGTTGGGCAAACAGATAGTTCTTAAGTGCCTGAAGGTTCTCATCTATGTCATATATTATGATGTCATCATATGTGTCAGGATCTGGGCAGGCTGTGATATGTTTTGGTGTTTTTTCTGCTACAGGTGGATCAGAGGGCAGCCACGCTCTGGGTTCCACCCTTGGGCGGAGCTGCCCTATAGGTGGCTCTTCACGCACCTGCTGATCATCATCTCATAGAGAGCTGTGTATTTATCTCCGGCTGTGTTGAGAATCTCCAACAGTTCGTCCCAGCCACTACAGTGGTAAAACCAGCTCCATGTTATTTCCTGCATTCTGCCTTACCAGAGTTGTAACTCTAGTTTCTTGTATCTCCTTCAGCTCCTCGCTCCGCTTCCCTGTGGATTTACCTGCACCACTCAATTCCACCTCCCGTGGAGATCTCAGAATACAGTTTCTCACACCCTTGCTGCCTGCCGCCTCGCTCCACTACCTCCTCCACTTTGGACCTGCCTTCCTACTCTCCACCACTAACTCCAGGGATCCACCGGTAACAGCCTGCCCTCAAACAGCCTCTTCTGCAGCCTCTTCTGCAGCCGAGCCTCCTGCCCAGGTTAGCACAGATACCCTAGTGCCAGAGAGTCCGCCACTGGCCTCCTTCCGCGATCCAGTTCCCCCCATGCCTGAGCCGTTTGGTGGCAAGGTGGATTGCTGTGGAGGATTCCTTTTGCAATGTGCCTTGTTGTTTAAATGTTCGCTGCAGACATTCTCCAGTGACTATGCCAAGCTGTTGCATTTGCTGGCGCTGCTACGAGGGAAAGCGCTGAGATGGGCTCAGGCTTATTTACTCTCTAAACCTATTCAATCCGTTTTCTTTCATTGTTTCATTAGTGATTTTAAAGCAGTGTTTGATCTCTCTCTCTCTCTCTGTGAAGAGAAAATTGCCAGACAGCTGTTTAACCTGTGTCAGGGGACTAAGTCAGTTGTGGAATTTTCTATTGAATTCAGAGTTTTGGCTGCAGAGTCTGGGTGGGAGGACAAGGCGCTTCGGGGGGCATTTTACCAGTTAGCTTCCAGAGATGAGTCAAAAGATCTTGAGGAGTTAATTGCCCAGGCAATAAGAATAGATAACCGCCTCCGTGAACGGGGCTGGGAACAGAGCTACAAGGCCCCTACATCGTTTTCCCATCACTCGCGTCCAGCTCCCATTCCTCGATCCTCTCCTCCACCTTTGATGCTGGCTCTCAGAGCTCTCTCCTTGAGGTGTCGGGGGAGCCCATGCAGCTGGGTAGCTCTATGTTAACCCCTGAGGAACGATGAAGAATGGAGGCTAAGCTGTGTATCTACTGTAGCTTGTCTGGACATTTTGTGGACAGGGGGTGTGTGAGTTTCATGCAAAGTCAGTCACCTTTCTTGTAATTGAGTGGGCAGGAGAAGACAGACGCAGAGAAGATTAAGGCTGTTCTGGACTGGCCCACTCCCAGCACAAGAAAACAATTGCAATGTTTTCACGCATTTGCAAATTTCTACCACAGGTTCATCCGTAGTTACAGTCAAGTTGCCTCTCCATTGACAAGGCTTACTTCTATTTCCAGGCCATTCTCTTGTACTCCTGAGGCAGAGCAAGTCTTTAGGAGCCTCAAGGAGAAATTCAGTACCGCCAACGTCCTAGTTTTTCCGGACCCGGCAAAGCAGTTTATCGTGGAGATGGATGCCTCAGATTCCGGGGTGGGGGCAGTCTTGTCTCAGCGGGTGGACCCAAATGGTAAGGTACATCCATGTGCCTTTTACTCGCACCAGTTAACTCCTGCGGAGAGAAATTATGATGTAGGAAACCATGAGTTGCTAGCAATTAAGTTAGCTTTGGAAGAGTGGAGACATTGGCTGGAGGGGGCTGACCAGCCTTTCATTGTTTGGACTGATCATAAGAACCTGTCTTACTTACAGAATGCTAAATGTCTGAACTCCCGACAAGCTAAGTGGCAGTTGTTTTTTGGACAGTTCAGTTTCTCCATTTAATATTGCCCTGGTTCACGAGACATCAAACCAGATGCACTCTGTCATCAGTTTTCCAGATCCAGCTGTTCCTAAACCCATCCTACCTGTCTCTTGTGTTGTTGATGTGTTAACCTGTATTATTGTAGGGTCTTTACCTTACACAATATTCAATTCAATTCAATTCAGTTTTATTTATATAGCGGCAAATCACAACAAAAAGTCGCCTCAAGGCGCTTTATATTGTAAAGTAAAGACCCTACAATAATACAGAAAAACCCCAACAATCAGACGACCCCCTATGAGCAAGCACTTGGCAACAGTGGGAAGGAAAAACTCCCTTTTAACAGGAAGAAACCTCCGGCGGAACCAGGCTCAGGGAGGGACAGCCATCCGCCGCGACCGGTTGGGGGTGAGGGGAGAAAGACATGCTGTGGAAGAGAGCCAGAGATTAATAATAGCTCATTAAATGCAAAACACATGGTGAGTGAAAGAGAAACACTCAGTGCATCATGGGAAACCCCCAGCAGCCTAAGCCTATTGCAGCGTATTCAGGGTCACCTGATCCAGCCCTAACTATAAGCTTTGTCAAAAAGGAAAGTTTTAAGCCTAATCTTAAAAGTAGAGAGGGTGTCTGTCTCCCGAATCCAAACTGGGAGCTGGTTCCACAGAAGAGGGGCCTGAAAGCTGAAGG
>VUQS01037731.1:0-14574 GCA_015108495.1 Heterochromis multidens
GATAGAAAGAGTATGCAAATCCATTAAATTCAATCTATTCTCAAGTCATTTTCCACCTCAGTTTGCTTAATGTTAAACTTTGTAGTTTTATTCCTTTTATTTTATTTGTAGCTTAAAAGAAAACAACAACCAAAGAAAACAAAAAACAAAAACTTTTTCACTTTCTTTATAGACGTTTCCTCTGATGAAATCCTGACCAGGCTTAAAGGCTGAGATGGAGGAACAAAACAGTGACAAATTCACCCAGACTGCTGAAGTTCCTGTATGAACTGAAAAACTGTGAAAATCCAAGGAAAAGTTGAGCTTATTTTCTCCAAAGCTCAGACGGAACTTGATGGACTGAACATGCAGACTGAAGGCTGCATTCAGGACTTTGTCACACTGGTACATGGAGAGAGGTACCAAGAACACACGTGTGTACACATGTACACACACAGTGTCTCACTTCATGCTTTCTCTTCCCCTACCCTCTTTTATCACGTGGTAATTTGTCTTATTATTGTCTTATTTCTTGTGATTTAGGGTCTATATCCACAGGCAGAGGTTTTTGTGACCTCATTTTCAGATGCTTCTCTAACATTTAATGGTCATGAAATATATCAAACTTTTCTCCCGTACCAAAAGTTAAACAGCTGAGAGCATCTTGAGCACAGCAGAGAAATAGGTGTGCATTGAGGGCAATTTTGAACCGAGGACTTTAAGCGTTAATACCAGAGATGCAGGCTTTTGAATTGAGTGCTGATAACAAGCCAGATGGTTCTTCTCCTCTTTAATCCAGAGAATACAGCATCTATGTTTTCCAAAAAGAATTTCAAGTTTCATTCATCTGACCACAGAACAGTTTTCTTCACATTTCCAAGATGCTCTTTTTATACCGTCATGAGCTAATTAGTTGCAAAATGTTCCTCCACGTTTCTTTTTAGTACCACTTACTTTTATAGCCTTTTGTTGCCCCCATCCCAACATTTCTGACACATGTTGCTGCTAACAAATTCAAATCAATCTAATATTTTTCATGAAAAAGTAAAATGTCTCACTTTAGACGTGTTAACATATGTTTTATTGGTTCTACTGTAAATAAAACATGGGTTCATGAGATTTGCAAATCATTGCATTCTGTTTATATTTACATTTTACACACTGTCCCAACTTTTTTGGAATTGGAGTTTTATATACAAGGTGCTATTTGCTTGATTTTTAGCACTTCATTGAAACTGTCTACAGTACAAACAACAATCAAATCAAAACTGAACTTTCACTATAAGCGCTTGTGTTCCTTAAGCAGTAGGGATGACACTTTGTAGTGGGATAATCCAACTTTTCATGATCCCACAAGCACCATTGTTTCGGCGTGAAAAAGAAAAATGAAAGGATTCAGAGCACAACTTTGTCAGATTTTACAAGACACTCAAAAAAATCCTAAAATAATACAACTGAGTGTTCAACACATGCTGATCTTCTACATCAGAATTCCCTACAAAGCTGAGATTTGCAGCTTCTTATTTCAACTTGAGGAACTGCAGTTATGGACTGGGGGCTGCTTTCTTTGACATCCTGCTAGAACCCCTTGCTATGAAGGACATCTCTGAAGAAATGTTACGGGCACAGTTTGTTTGCTTTTCAACTGATGGTACAGCAGCTTTAATGGGCTGATACAGAGGAACAGCCACACTCCTGTGTGAAAAGATCAACCCTAACCTGATGGTCATTTACTGCATCAAACACAAGTTAGAACCTGTGGTAAATGATGGTTCAGAACACAGTGCTTGGTCATTTTCACTTATTTGTTGACTGTCTGCTGTTGAGCTCCATCAGTGGTTTCCTCCTTCATTGTGCAGAAATTTGCACAGATGTGAGTAAAAGAGGGTGAAATGCCGCAGATGACCCTCGACAGGAAGGCAGAAAAAAATCCATCATCAAAGCAGACTATTTTCTGAGGAATCTACTGCAGTGGAATATTTATTTTAGGCTTCTATGGAGTTTTGGGTACAAGTCTATATTGCTTTATTGCTATAGTGTTAGCTGGTTTGTATTAAGCGTCCGTTCCTATTTTGAGTTTGTAATCTTTGGTGTGTTTAGTTCCCTCAGTGCATCCTTGTTTGTTCCCTCCCTGTCCAATTCTGTGTTCAAGCTTCAATCCCTTTGTGTTTTCTTGTCCCATTCTTCTTGTCAAGTTTTTTGTATTCAGGTTGGCATTATTTTTTCCTGTTTTACTCTGATGGTTTGTTTTCTTTCATTTCCTGCATGAGACTTACTTCCTTTCTGTCTTCCCTGATTGTTCCCACCTGTTTAAGTGTGTTCACCTGTGTTCACCTCTCTCCTGTTTCCCATCAGTAATCAGTTGCTTGTGTATAAATAGTCCAGTCCTCCCTCCCTTTATCCCTTCTGTGTCCCTCATGAGTTTTTTTATACTTACTTTTTAAGTTACCTTAGAATTATTTACCTGGTGTTGCTTTTTCATGGACTTTCATCAGCTTTGCAGTAAAGCTTGCCTTCCATATTTCTCTGCATCCTGGCCTGCATTTGGGTTTGCATTCAACCCACACTGTGACGCATAAGTATTCTATGAATGCTACAGTGACAGCACTAATAAATAAAAAGGAGTATATAGGCTCACTGTGGTGCATGAATTATTTTTGTAGAGGAAAAAAAAATCCCAACCCTCCTTTTTTACAAATCACCTTGCATATAATTTATCATATACAAATTTAAATTATTTTGCACCAGCATAATGACAAATTAACAAAAATATTATTGATGATTAGTAAATACTATGATTTTACTCTGTTTAATAGTAAAATTACTACTTAATAAAGTTTAAGTAATGATCAATATTCACTTAATTGGTGATGGTTATTACAAAATACAACCCACCTGCAAATGGGTCAGAAAAAAATTATATTAAAACAGAAAGTAACCTCCTCATCAGTAGGTCAATTTCTTACATGTCTGTGATGCACCATCCATGATTACTATAAAGATGTAAAGTAACTCAAAAAAACGTTAGAAATAAAAAAAAGTTGTAGCATGACAACCCTAAACAGGCACTTCACTTCATCTCCCCTGTAAAACTTAGACACATCAAGTAATGAAGCTTCTTGAATGTACTCAATATACCTTCTACACTCGATTCGCCACAAGATCATTCAGTTCAGCTTCTTGATACTTATGACACTTACAACCACGCTCACTAAGAAAAACTGACCAGTTTAGTAAGTTATTGTCTCTCTGTGCCTCAGGACCTACTAACTACCTGGAGCCTGCTCATGGACTTCTTTGAGCCTTCAGCTGTCCCACATTGCCTGCCTCACTCTCAGCTATAAGGTATTGATTTGTCTCAGTCACCACTCTGCAACACACAGAAATTCCCAACTGGAAGTTGCAATAAATTTGCTCTGTGTCCTGCTTTTGGGTCCCTCTCCACTGAGTTTTTAACAGTTTGAGGCTACAGATTTCAGAAGTCCTCATTTTTTAATTACAAAGATTGCCATTGTGTCCACATTGAGATTTGGCAAAACATGACTTTAGAAACATTTGTCCAAAGCCAAAAAGCAAGGAGGGACATGTAAATTGAATCCTTCAAATTACTTAAAAGAAGAATACCAGAACACTCATGATCTGCCTATCTTTTAACAGCTATCCATTTCCTCCCTCAGCTCTGCTGGTCTCACTGTCAATCCAAAGCTAAACACCATGAGATGCTAATGAATCCTGCTGGGATGCAACTTTCCCGTAGGGGATCTGAAGGGAAATATTGTTCTACCAAGCAGAGTTTAAGAACCTTCCAGTAACAAATGGAGGTGTCATGTGTGGCCGTTACTATAGGAACTGCTACTCAGCAAAATTCTTTTTGTGATGTCATACAGAAGTTTCCATCTTTTGCATATGACCAGAAATTCCACACCAAGAAAGGCTCTTTATATCACCACGTTCTCTTTTATTAGATTTTCATGCATCAGAATCAGAATACTTTATTAATCCCAGAGAAAATTATGTGGTTACAGTTGCTCCAGGACAGTAAGAAAGTAATTAACAAGTTAAAATACCAATATTAAATAATACAATATATTACAAATTACAAAATATTTCAAAAAGCTCTAATAATACAATAACTCAATATATAAATATCCTAATATATTACAGATAATTTAACTATAGGTAAGTTGAATTGAGGTGCCCCTCTTATCATACTGCCTTTATTATATTAAGGGTGTACAGTTGTTGCAGTGTATACTTGTGCTTAGATGGAGGAGTTGTACAGAGAGAGCCACAGGCAGGAATGATTTCCTGTGTCGTTCAGTGGTGCATTTGGGCAATCTCAGTCTCTCACTGAACGTGCTCCTGTGACTGGCCAACACGTCATGGAGTGGGTGGGAGTTAACTGAAGCTGAGAAAATTAGTTTGATATGTTAAATCAATAAAAATAAAAATGCACTTAAGATTTTCATCATGCAGACAGTCGTCCGGGTTTGTTTCCTTTGACACTGTGTCTTTTTAAAGACTTCTGCATTTTAATAGTAAAAACCCAAAGCTTCAACTTTTAACTCAGTCAGTACAAAGACAACATGTGAGGGTGATTTCAAAGTGCAGAAAGGACAAAATTTAATTCATGAACAATCATGAATTTAGTGACTTCATTTTTTTGTGAAGAAACAGTTATGCCAACTGCCAATTTACCATGTATTAAAGGGACACAGAAGGCTTACAATATAAATGGATTCTTCAGGCTACGAAAAAGACTAATGAGTCTAGTCTAAACCTTACCAGCACACCAGTGCTCTGAGTTGGTACATCAGCCCATGCACACTTGGTGAGTTCACTGTGCTGTTGCTGGAGAAGAGGACCTTAATGGATCTGTGTAGGCTGACCACCCAACCACTCATCTACAGTATATGAGTCAAGTCAGTCACGTTCACCAGGGATTCAAGTAAGGCCTGTATTCTTCACTTGTTAAGTCATAGCCCAGTCATTAAGCATTGCTTGTCAGTAGCAGGTGTAGCCATAAGAGTTAGCTGTAATTAAACTACACTACACCAAGCAACAAATTATTTTATCATTATCACCTATGTTTCATAGAAAATAATACCACTGATGCATGTTCCCTGATTTGGACCAGAGATTAAAAAATATACATCAAGAGTTACTGCATGATAATTAATTTCAAGTTATGCTAAAATATAGAAACTAACACCAGAGGACTAAACTTTTGCACATCAAGCTATTAAAATGTGGCACATTCCACTTGTGTTTATGATAATTTAGTGATATTTTGGGTATTCAGCTTTTCCTCAAAAATTGTTTACTGTGAGATTATTTAAAACAGTAAAAGCCAGCAAAGAAAATCTAATCTTTTAGTCTGATGCAAGCCACATTAGACATGTTTGAGTCTGAAACTATGGATTCTTTTGTTTTGCTTACTTATTAAAAATATTATTTGTAAATCAATTATTTATAAGGTAATCCAAAATATATGGATGCAAACTTTTCCCTTGTCTACAGAGCAACAGCAGCACAGCAGCAGCAGAATATGTCTGTTTCTGTATCTACACTGGAGCCATTCAGGCAGAAGACTAAACAGCTTGCATCTTGGAAGTACTCAAAACACAATCAATGTAGTTTTGAAGCATAAAAATGTGTTCCAGGTCACATTTATACAGTGTGTACACAGCATTACTATTCAGTACACTCACGTGCTTTCTGACAGTGCAACATAAGTCACTTTATAAAGCAATGTTTGAACAAGGAGGAAAGGACTGCATGAAGTCATTTTTCCTTCCAATTTATTAGATAAACAGCAGTCCACCCTCTCGCATGGGTTTCTTTTCACATTCTTCAGGCTTTATTTTCTTTCCTCATCATACAGCACACCTCAGTTCTTTGTTTCTTTAGCTCTGCCCATCCATTATCTTCTCTGCAGTGGGTAAAGAGTATGGCACTGAAATATATGCAGCACAAAATTAAAAACTACTGAAAGTAGTTTTTAGTGAATGTATGGTGCTTTGTGTGCAACAAACAATCAACATTGTGATTTAAAAGGCATAAAAATAATCATGTGGAAGCAGGATAGTTTCTCTTTTCACAACAATATCTTGTTACCATTTGTAACACAGTCACACTGCACTGCAGATATTAATGACATCAGTACAATCTGAGGTTTCTCTGCAGTTAGATGAAAACAGAAGAACTGAAAAGGTAAGTAAAATCAATCTCTCTCTCAGCTGTATCTATCCTATTCTGGCTCAGCAGGCATAAACAGCAGAACTGATATTTTAACTGCATAATTATTGATATAAACTCAGTAGCCTCAACCTTTGGTCCTGTGAAAGGAATGGAATATAGTGCACTGAATAACTGTGAGTGATAGATTTTTAGGTTAACACACATGCAAACAAAGTCTGAATAAAAATGAACTGTTTGGATCAGATACATTTCTGCCATTTCTTCAGTAAACAAGACATACAAAACTATGTGTAGATTTTATGGCAAATATCAGTATCTATCCATTTTCTTCTGCTTATCTAATTCAGCGTTGCAGGAGCCTATCCCAGCTGTCACAGGGCAAAAGGCAGGGTGCACCCTGGACAGGTTGCCACTCTTTCGTGAGTGTATTGCAGGGATAACACAAAGTGACAGACATTGACCTATGGTCAGTTTAGAATCACCAGTTAACCTTACCCCATGCATGTCTTTGGAATGTGAGAGGAAGCACAGGGAGAACATGCAAACTCCACACAGAAAGGTCCCAGGTAGCTGGTGGATTCAAACCGTCTTGCTGTTAGGCAACAGTGCCAACCATTGCACCACCTTGCAAATATCAGTAAACAACAGTAAATATGCTGATTTCATAATAAGTGAAGCAGTGTTTATTAACTTAAATTCAGTTTTCCCATATATCCACAGTTATTAATGGTATTCTAATTAATAGTGCAGTGATGACAGTCACAGTTATGAAATCTTTTCTGGCTTGTAACATAACATGTAGGAAGTCACCAAGGAGTGTGATTTCAACTATGAGGTCACAAACTGTGACGATCATACAAATACCCCAAAAATTTGACATCTGGTCAATTTCAAATGACCTTTTTCTAAGAGCAGTTAACATGATTTTGTTTTCAATGTAATGTACAACTTGTTCCTTTTTGTATATATAAATGTGTCTGGACTTTGTGATTATTTCCTGGATTGTGTGAGAATATGTTTTTGAGTCAGACTTTCAGACCCCACTGTATTTTCCACTTGATGAGACTCAGACTCAGTTCTGCCATTGCATACTGCAATGAGCATATAAACATTCATAATGTCTTCAAATTTATGAGAAAAGTTGGTTTTGCAGAGGCTGGGTGAGGAGTCTGCTTCATTGAAAAGCAGAACTATGAGGCCCCTTAGACCCCTAAGCACTCAACTGCCTGTTTCAGTCATTTTATGATGGTCGAAGTCCTAAATTACACTACCCTTAACAAATCAATATAAGAGAGTAGCAGTATTTTTACCTCTGCATAGAAACTATGAGACTGTAAAACTGACTCCACTTGAATAGAGCCAGTAGGAAAGAAAAATACTGAATTCCCCTTTAGTTGTTTAAGATAAAAGAAAAAATAATAACCACAGTCCAAAAGATACATTTAAAAAGGGGAGAGCATGCTTTTGTGTTTGTGTCTTATGAATCACAATAAGAAAGTTTTTTTGTTTGTTTGTTTGAATCAGAAAAAACATTTTGAAAAAACATCTGTAATTATTCACCTAACAAGTGAAATCTTCCTGGTCCCATCCCAGAAGGAGACTCAATTCCCATTGGGGTTGAGTCAGCAAGGGCATCCAGTGTAAAAAGTTGTCAAATCAAACATGTGGAGCTCCCCGCTGTGGCAAACCCTTGTGAATAAGGGAGCAGCTAAAAGTAGCTCATGGCATTCAAAGTCAAAGCAGAAAATTGGAACAAAACAACCAATTAAAAAGTGCAATAGAATACAGATTTTATAGCACTCTTTAAGTTACAATTTATCTAAAAGTCTTCAGAAGTGAGAATAGCACCAGAAGTTCACACATAGGCATGAGCAAGGTCACTCACAGGTAGAGAGACCTTGCTCTGAGGTGTTTCCATGTGTGCTTTCAAGGCTCTTCTGCATAGGCTCAAAGAATCTGCCTCCTCTCTCAATCAAAATCAGGGGCATACGTGCCTGCCAGAATCCAGTGGGACTTTAGATGGGTACACCAGAAACCCACTGGGGCAGCCTGCATCCACAGAACAACTGTAGCAGTAGCAAGTTGCTTAGAAGAGCAAAGTACTTGGAGAAACTGTAAATTGAGCTCTCAATTTGATTTGTGTTGTTTAAAAGGCAGACAATGGTAGCACCAAATGCTGATTTGATCAAAGTTTTTCTCCTCACTGTTCTGTGGCTTACTGATAAATAAAAAATAATAATAATTTTATGTTTGAAAGAACTGTACATGCTTATATGCATAAACTCTGGAAGATAATACTAAAATGACAAAATCCAAATATACCACATCTTTAATCTGTGAAGTAATTTGAACTTTCTGTGTGTGTGTGTGTGTGTGTGTGCATGTGTTTAGTATTCACCAGGTGAACAAGGGTGAGTGCACTGCAACTATATTGGTCTATTCGTATGCAAATACACATTTAATTAAGGCGTCACTCTACATACTATCTTTAACACACATATACATTAATCATTAGGCCTGCTTTTTCCAAAACAAATGTTACAGGAATACATAATGGAAACCATCCTTCTAGCCCTGAAACAATAACTATGTTTCCAACCAGAGAGTAAAAAATCACCAGTGACATTCAGGCTCCAGGCCAAACAGCTAATAGGCTTCACGCCCTTATCAGTACACTGCACTGTCTGCCAGCCCCCAGACACACAGGAGGCCTCCCTTCTTTTTTTGCCTCCCAGTCCTGGATGAACCTCCCTCTCCTGTTTAGAGCTGAGAGCTTTACAATTTAAGCCAGTTAAGTGCCGTATTGTTGTTGATAAGGAGGCAGATGAAGGGGCTGAGAGGAAAGGTCTGCGCCATATATTAAGCGTAGCCAATTCAGGACTCAGTCATAAATTTGTATGCATGTGCGAATATTCCCACTCAGAACCTGAATGCTTGGATAAGCTGCAAAAATCTGTTCAAAAATGCAATTACACAGCAATTCAAAACTCCACCTGTGAACCTGAGCCTGCATAAATACAAATAGCACCTGCATGTGTGTCTGACTGTTTACTCTGTGAAGAAGAGGGCAGAAAAAATAATTGTGCAAGCCTCTGTGCAAGTCTCTACTATTTTTTCTTTGTAATATTCACGAGTATGCATGAAAAATGAAAAAGTAAACAAAGTTCCTCTACATATGGTACACAGGTGACGATTTTGTCAGATTAAGTTCAGATACTAATGTGTATGTACTTATGTCTTTAAATTGGAGTGTTATTATTAATTATTTTAACTAATAATGTTATTCTTAATTCTACTTTGCTGAAACAAAAGAATCTATCAAAAGGGCGCTGCCTTTAATTAATGGAAATCTGCTGCTGTGTTGAGAGGTGGCATTTCGCTCATATTTGAAGGAGTTGGCCTTGCTTCACTTCTGTGAGCACACTACCTCGCAGCTGTCAACTCTGTTTTCATCATGTTTCTTTCTTTACTGTTGTCATCTTAAACTAATCTGACAGAAATTTAACTACCTGCTCCCCTGCCCACCCCCTACACTACAGTTTATTGTTATTTGGGCTGTCATCTGAGACTTTCTATATGTTTGAACTGCCTCAACAATGAGACAACACTTCATGTAATGTTTGTGAAGATCCTTCATTTTGTTGTTTTTGCTATATATTAAAAAAAGTCACTCGTTTCAAAAATGTCATCATTAAATAAGACTGTGTCTATGCTGTCAACAACATTTAAAAAAAAGACACGCATAATCAACAATTTTGTTTAAATTATGTTGAAAGCCGTTATCAAATGAGCTAAATGAGCACAAAATTTGTTTTTTGTATTTCAGTCATTTTAGAGCTTAATCATTATGACTTGTTAGCATCACAATAATTATCCAGTTGTTGGTGACAATGTCTGGCAGCCTCCTTGCTTCCTGTTCCCCTTGTTTTCTGTTGGCAGCAGTTTGGGTGAGTTGTCCAAGAAGTGGCTGCACCTGAGAGGTGGAAGTGGGCAAAGGTATAAAGCCTGTTCTTATAGCCTTACCTAACACTCTTACATATGTTTTTACTCATCCATACACTCCTTGCACTACTCATGTCTTACACATGTATTACCCTTTTTTGGTTTAATAAACTAAATGTGAAATTGAAAGTCTTTTGCGTGTGGATTCTCCTTGTTTCTTACTAGCCTGAGCCAAATTGGTAAGAAATGGAAAATTTAGACCTGAGACTGCTCACACTGGAGACAGTGGAAAGGACTTCACACTTGATTTATTATAACCCTAACATATAATAACTGCTTTTCTGGCTGACAGATCAGTTTAACACTTTCTCATTGGATTTTGGATATACAGAACAGTAGTGTGTAACCTCAAAACACCAACAAAGTCAAACAAGGCAAGCGTCACCTTTTCCCAAAATGCTGCTGCACTTCCTGTGGGGGCAAAGACCTTGTTTGTAGTTTAACATGTAGTGCAACTGCAATTCATGGTTTTCATTCTTCTCTTGATTAAATGATGATTAAATTACTATTCTAAATTGTAGATGGTGACAATTGTGAAAAGGGAGGAAAGGACACAGTATATGAGTTACTCTCTGTAGGTAAGATACCAAGGGGAAGCCAGAAACAGATTTCTTCTCTCTAAAATCCAAATAATTGCATCCATTGTGGTAATGATGCAGCGAGAGTACATATTTGAAAAGCCCTAGACATTATTTCCTCTCTGTCCCTCTCACACTTAAATTACCATTCATTAAAACACACATAGCCGTTGAATGGCATTGTGTTTGAGGCCTGAGATCAACTCTATGTCTGTCTCTGTGCAGTAGGACTCATTTCTAGCACTAATGACTTACTGGCTAGTAATGCAAAATAGAGCTGCGATTTTCTACACTCAGGGAAAGGAAAAATAACTGTTACTGCCTCCACTTTTTACAAATTAAGATTGCATTCTAATGGGATGTGATGTTTGAGCAGTAAAGCCCATTCTTGACCTTGGTAACAGTTATGTTGGAAAAAAAAAATCTGTAATCAAAGGTTTTCTGATTTTCAATTGTTGTCAGTTTGTAGTCCGTATAATACTGACCAATCATGTTTGAGCAGGCTTTCATTTCATGCAGGTAAACAGTTAGCGTAATACAACCTCAAAAACACTGGTAATTTTTATTTATTTATTTTTCTGTTTCTTCTTTAGCTTTAAAAATGTATCTGCATTTCTAAACACTGTGCATGGAAGCTGAATTCCTGAACTGGATATCAGCTAGTCACAGCAGAAGCCCCCAAAATGGCTATTGTCCACAGAGGCTAAGTCATCAGACAATAGTTAATGGATTCTCAGACTGCAATATGAGCTGAACATTTTATTAAACATAATGCCCCTGTGACAGCCTCTCCCAGTAAATAACAATACAGTTACAGGATACTCAATACAAATCTGGCTGTAAAACTAGCAGTAATACAACAAGTAACACTCTAAGTAACACTTAGATTGTGGTAACACTACACTAAAATATCTGCAACAATGTGGGAGGAGAAAACACCAGTAAAAAAAAATGTTAGTGATTTGGGTAGCACTTTTTGTTACAGCTCAGTAATAATGTGATAGTAAGGTGGAAACAAGAAGGTAGTAACATAGAAATAGCAAGATATTACTGCTAAATTACTAAAGTAAAATCCATTGTTACCTTCAAACAAAGAAGAATGCTGGGGACAAAAAAGTTGGATTCATTGCAGCATTATAATATGGTAATAGTATCCCAATATGTTAAAGTATCAACCAAGACTATCTTATTATTATGAGGTAACTAACACTTTAAAGTCCATATATAAAACATTCAAAAACACTGATATTAAGCTTTTTTTTAATTGCTAACAGGTTAACATACTGTTACCAAAACATTACTGAACTGTTACTAATTGGTTTTGACTCATTGGCATACATTTACCTCCACATTACTACCCCTAGTTTCTGCCTCTTTATTACTTAGTCATAAGTGACACTTGGTTTTTACTAGGATATTAATTTGGCAATTAAGTGGTAGTAACTAGGTATTTCCATATTATTACCGCGTTGTTTCGCGCTTATTACCTCAGTATTACCACATTGTTACCAAACTGTAATATTAAGTGCTACAGCAATTTGGAATATTTTAAGAAACTGGCTGCTATAAAATAAGAAATGAAAAATCTTTACTTGTGTAGCTTGTGCAGGTATAGATACTAATATCAAATCAAGGTGAAAGAAATAAGTGAAATCAAGCCAAAGCAAAAAGTAATGACCACCAACTGGGAAACACACAGACAAGCACACAAACTTTACACAGATGTGCATACTCTCTATTTCACTTGAGTCCAAAAACGATACATCCCTCCCCATTTTGCAAACAAATCTGTCTTGTGTTTGTCCTTGTGAAAAAATAAACCATTCATCAAACTGCCAGGTAGTAGCAGCATCTCTAGGCCACTGCTGTCCATCAATCAAACCACTGTCCAGCTGTCCTCTGGAAGGCAGAGTGACAGCGGTGACCCTGCCCACCTGGTCGACTAGATGACCTTTGATTTATCACGACAAGGTGATGGATATCCTGGAAATGAAACATTTCCTCTCCATACTGCAGGTAAGCTGATAAAAGCCATACAAGTCTTTACATAACTGCACTGATGAAACAACATTTATAGAGATGTAAAAAATGAAGTAAACCCCATGGAAATTTTTGATTATTTTGACATTTTTGAACAAAACCTAAAATTTTCATCTATTGATATTTAACTAAAGTATCAAATTGATATTTTTCTGTGGAAAAAGTAAGTACATTTGTGATGTAAAAAGCTAGCATGGCTGTCAAATATTGTGGATTTAGGACCCAAATGCCTAAATGCAGGACTTAAAGGCAGAGAATAGTAACAACAAACCTTTGAATTCGGTTAAAGCAAAGGCCAAAAACAATTCCAAAACAGGAACCAACAGAAAAAAGAATCAATACAGGGAGTGACGAAAAAACCAGGAGAACACTGGGGTGGATACACAGACACTATGACAAAGACTAAGGAGAAGGAGAGGACTATTTATACACATAGGGTAATCAGGAAAGAGAAGGTAGTTGGGAGAAACAAGACACACTGGCAGAAAATAAATACAATTATGGGGGAGGAAGTCAAGCTCAAACCCAGACACAGGAGACAACAACTTTCAAAGTAAAATGGAAAATAGCACAAGAACCCAACCAAATACAGAGATGAGACAACTCATGCTGAACATAAAACAAAGGAAAAATGGGAAGGCTACAATAACAAGGAAACCAAAACAGGAATTAAAAAAAACAAAAAAAAACAATAATACAGAAGAAACAAACTCAGCTATTCACTAAGAAATGCATAAAAACCATAGACTCAGTAATATATTCCACCATGCACTACTCCTCCATGTCCAATTCCTCCACCAGTTGTTTGGGGTATTTTCTTGACCAAAGTCATACCATTATATTCCATTTCTTCAACTTTGCATAGGATTATTATCGTGTTGAGAGGTCTACTTCTGGTTCACATTCTACTTTCAATAAAGGCCTTACATTATTATCAAGCAATCTTTGATATTATGCAAAATTCATAGTTGAATTAATGATTAAAAGCTGCCCATTTCCTGTGGCCTGGTTTGTTCATGGTTTGAAGTAAAATGCACCCTTTCACAATGTTAAACATATGTTAGAAAGTCTCTTGATGCATGCTCAATAATCCAGGTAAAAGAATCCCAAAAAGCTGAATCTGTTCATCTGGACGTAGCGTTTTTTTTCTTTAGTGGGAGAAACGTTTCGGTATGTATGGTTTACCGAAGATACATAAACAGGGTGTACCTTTAAGACCAATTGTCTGCATGATCAACTTGGTCACCTATAACATCTCAAAGTTTCTGGCTTCGGTCCTCAACCCGTTGGTAGGCAGCGCCAAACACCACATCCAGAACACTTTGGAATTTGTTGAGAAGGTGAGAGATGTCATTATAGAGGCAGATGAAACAATGGTCTCGTATGATGTTACGTCTCTCTTCACTTGTGTTCCAGTTACTGAAGCAGTGGAGGTAGTTCGTAAGAGATTACAGGATGACCCCAACCTCAGCAACAGGACCACTCTCAACACTGACCAAGTATGTCTGCTCTTGGAACTGTGTCTTCAGTCCACGTATTTCACATACAAGGGTCAGTACTACAGGCAGAAACATGGGTGCGCCATGGGTTCCCCAGTTTCTCCTATTGTGGCCAATTTGTATATGGAGGAAGTGGAAAAGAGGGCTTTGTTATCCTATTCTGGAACACCACCGAGTCATTGGTTCAGGTACGTGGATGACACCTGGGTGAAAATCAAATCTCAGGACGTACCACTATTCACTGATCACATCAACTCGGTGGACAAACACATCAA
>VUQS01037732.1:0-10903 GCA_015108495.1 Heterochromis multidens
TTCAAACGACTCCCTATGAGCAAGCACTTGGCAACAGTGGGAAGGAAAAACTCCCTTTTAACAGAAAGAAACCTCCGGCGGAACCAGGCTCAGGGAGGGGCAGCCATCCGCCGCGACCGACTTTATAAAATATAACTTATATAAACATGACATTTAACTATTCAGAACTTCTTTACATCTATACAATGACAGCATTTATGACATTCATTGTTCGTTATGCAAGTTCAACTCCCTTGTCTTGTTTTTTTTTTTCCCCTTCAGCCAACATATCTCTAAACTACCCTGATATATGGAGTTGGTTCAGATTTCGTCTTGCATGAGGGCCTTAAGGTCCAATGTTGACAGCACCGTGTCCCTCTTTCGCTTAGCGTTGCTCCTCCAGCCTTCCTCCAGCTCGTCCTCAATGTGCTTTCTTTCTCCGCAGCGTGTCTCGACTCTGAGCTCCTTCAGCAGCGGCATGGGATCCGTTAGTGTTGCGAAGGTCTTCTCTCTGGTATCCAGTTTTATTTTCACTTTTGATTTTTGTATACTGCACACTGAGAGCTTCCACTTGATATCATTCTCTCATTTTTCAAAAAGGTGGGGTTTAGAGGCATTTGCATATGAAGTCTTTATGCAGACTGAAGTGCAGACTTTCAGCTTTAATTCACAGGGTTTAACAAAACAATGGATTTAAAAAAAAAGTATTGCATTGACTGTTACACACATTTTTATACACAGTCCCCTGTTATATGAGGTTAATAAGTATTTGGACAATTGACTGACAAGCAGTTTTGTGGCTAGGTGAGGTCTGTTCCCTGATTATTCCATGAGAAATTAAGCAGATAAAGATCTGGAGTTGATTCTAAGTTATAACCAGAATATCACTATTCTACCAGCCGACAAGTGGAGATGCACCGTTGTTCTAAACTTAACCGATTATCACACCAAAATTACTACACTCCTCAGTGACAGCAATTCTTATGAAGTCTTAAGGTGAGACCCCACAAGCAACTACAAGAAGAAAGTCATCAGATGCTTACAACAACTTGAAAGGGAAAAAGCCATTGACTGCCCCACATACTACTGCATTTACCCTGGAGATGCCATACCTTGTATATATGTGCTTCTGAAGACCCACAAAGAAAACACAAACTTGGGGTGATCAGGACCCTGCAACACCGGGCAGAAAACGTTCCCTCTAAAGGATAAAGGTCACTCTTTCGAGGATGCCAGTGTTCACATTTTGGACTGAGAAGACAAATGGTTCGGAAGGGGAGTAAAAGAGGCCATCTATGTCCACTGTGAATGACCATCATTGAACAGAGGTGGTGGCTTACAACACCAACTGTCAGCCACATACAATGCAGTCTTGAGATCCCTTCTCAGGTGCCTCAACCCCCATTCACACCTTACATCAGGTGACTTCAATAGATCACATGATAGGTTGAGGCAAGGTCTCACAGTGGTTTCACCCGAAACCTGTGGTGGAAATGAGGCACGTCTTTTTTTCACACCTTGACTCATGTGATGACTCATATGATCAATAGTGGGTTGACGACCACCTCTCAATTGACAACCCCCAATAGAGGACCAGGCCCTGTACAAGCAGGCCAGAAACAAGTTGAGCAAGGAGATCAGGGTAGATAAGAGGAGCTACAGTGAGAAACTGAAAAACAGCTTCTCAGCCAACAACCCTGCAACAGTTTGGAGAGGCCTACAGCACATCGCCAGATACAGGAATCCATCCCCCCACCCTGGTGAGATCTCTGGAGCTGTGTGAGGTGCCCTCCTGCTTCAAACACTCCACCATCATCCCGGTCCCAAAGAACTCCATCATCACAGGATTAAATGACTACAGGCCTGTCGCCCTGATGTCTGTGGTCATAAAGTCTTTTGAAAGACTGGTGCTGAGCCACTTGAAGGACATCACAGAGTCCCTGCTGGACCTCCTGCAGTTTACTTACTGGGCAAACAGGTGGCCAAGGATTCAGTCAGTATGGGACTGCACTACATCCTGCATCACCTTGACCAACCGGGGACGTATGCCAGGATCCTGTTCATGGACTTCAGCTCAGCCTTCAACACCATCATCACAGGCATCCTCCACACAACCACAGTAAGGTGGAAGCTCACCCACCTTACTGTGCCCGCCTCCACCTGTCAGTGGATCACCAGCTTCCTGACGGACAGGCAACAGCAGGTGAGGCTGAGGAGCATCACATCCCACACACAGACCATAAGTACCAGCCTCCCCCAGGGGTGTGTTCTCTCCCTGCTGCTCTTATCCCGCTACAGTAATATAGAGGGAGAACCATCTGTGAAACTCCTGAAGTTCGTGGATGACACCACCGTACTTGGTCTGATCCAAAACAATGATAAGTCTGTGTACAGACAGAAGTGGACCAGCTGGTCCACTGGTGCAGTCAGAACCACCTGGAGCTGAACCCGCTCAAGACTGCGGAGATGACGGTGGACTTTTGGAAGCTCTTAAGCCTTCCATGACCTGATGACTGACACAGACATTCAAAGTAACTCTCAAAATGAGATCCAAAGACATGTTTGCGCAAGTGATTGAGGCCATCATTAGGCTGAAAAATCAAAATAAACCTATTAGAGACATAACAAACATTATAGAAGTGACCAAAGCAAGGACAGGAAGACCAGATTAGACTTTGGCAGAAAACAACTAAAAGAGATTGCCCAATTCTTGAAAAAATCTTTCAACCAAGCAAACTTGCAGCAGAATGATGGGAGAGTATGGAGAAGGAAATGAAACAGTTCATTAGCCAAAGCCAAACCAAGGCGTGGACATGTATGGCTTCCAATGTAACCAGGTCCCTCGTTTTTACATGACTGCTGATAGAAGTAGCAGGATGAATTCTGAAGTGTACAGGGCTATACATTCAGCTCAGATTCAGCCAAATACCCTTGTCCTTGGGTACTAGACCTCAGGCAGTCATTGACTGTAAAGGATTTTCACCCAAGTATCAACAACAATCCTACATTTAATGTTATGTTAGTTTTTCCAATTATTTTTGAGCCTCTGAATATGGGGGGGTGTTGTAAGGGAGTGCCGGTGTGGACTCTCCATCTGATTGAAAGCAGATGCCATAGGTTTGCATCAGTTTGAAGAGGCCATGTCTGGATCCATATCTGTGGCTAAAAAAAAGAGAATATCCTAACATGGAACACTATTGTTCATGCATAAAATTAGTAATGCGTTTAGATTGTTTGGATCATCTAATATTTCTTATATCCTTAAAAACAATGAGCATGGTCCCAAGAAACAGCCTTGCCATCTATCCACTAATGACACACTTAGTGCAGATAAGTCATCCTTGTTGATCCCACTGGTGCCATGGCCATTCTACTGGCTGTGCCATTTGTGTTGTCTCTGATAATGGCTCAGAATTTTCCATGTGTCTCCTGTGATGGCAGTGGTTAATGACCCACCTCGCTACCCCTTCTCCAGACGACTTAGTTGGATTTATACTGGCCGGACCAGATCGATCAGCTCTTCCTGGAGGGTTCTCTTAAGGTCTGCAATTTTCTCTTTCATTTCTGCAAGAGCCTGAGCTTTAAATTGATCTTTCCAATCTAGTTTGTCATGCTGTCTTAAGTCTCCTCTTAATATTGCACATTTAATCTTCATATAGGTTTTGTAAAGTATCTTCCTCCAACTGTAAGGCCTTTTTACACACCTGTTTAAAAGACATTGCAGATCTCATAGTATCTCACCCTGTTTTAAACCCAAGACAAACTGATGTTCAGGTCAGCAAGGCAATGGTCTTGTGGCTGTTTCTTCTACAGGTGCCTAAAATTCTCCTCTGGCCTTTGCTTGCATTCATAGAACATAGCACATAATGTTGTCACAGTTGTCTTATCCCATATAGTCTCTGCCCATTTTCTCCAAGATGAGAATTTCACACCATGGATCCCATGGTACACTCAGCATAAAATCATACTGTTCCTCAGACCACTTTTATGCACAAAGCATTGCACAAATCTGGCTCTTCCAATCTTTATGACTGGTGTGAAGCTGGCAAGACTTTGAAACCCACGGTGTTCCAATTAAAAATGAGGAGGCCATACTGGAGGTTTCAGAGGATTCATCTTCCATATTAATGAGCGTGAGCCTAGTGGATTTATATACTGGTCACAGTGCGTTTGACAATTGCTCTAAGGTAATTTTAAAAGGAAGATTTTGGCCAAGGACACCACAGTCAGGGTTATTATCCTGGCGATAGACAGGGAGAGGTGGGCTGAATAGTTGGATTAAAAGAATTGGCAACCAATCACATCTCAGCTTTACATTTTCAAAGGAAAAAGATTGACATCCACTTGGATCGGTCTTGGGTTTGTGAGGTTTCCTGGAAGCACAAATCTGATTTTTTTCTTCTCCAAGTTCTAGTTACTTCCACCAGGCTGGCCCCCTACTAACTGAAGCAGTAGCACATTTATCTGGACATTGCATTTTCAGTGGAAGAAACATTTTGTCACTCATCCAAGTGACTTCCTCAGTCTTAGCTGACTGCAGGTTTCTCAGGTTGCTGGGGAACGGCTGCAATCACAGCATTGTAAAATGGTGAAAGATGTACCCTTAGGCCCCCTCCTCGGCACATCCTCATCACTGAAAGAGTTGCCACTGGACTATAGGTGTAAATAGACTGCAGAGTTCTGGTCTCACCAGGTAGCTCTTCTATATTGTGCCATCCGCTTAGTCAGGAGTTGTTTGGTTTCCCTGATTCACGATAATCCTCCTGGCACTTAATTGCATAAACTATATTATTTTGTTTGTGCGGGGGGACCTGATCCTTGGGGTGGACCAATCTTTGCTGTATTGTGTTTTAGGGTTTGAAAGCCAAAGAGACTCTGCGTTTTGAGAAAATGCTTCTCAGCTGTTGACACATAAGGGATCACTAAAGGTTTTTCGCTTAGGCAAAGACTGTCCTTCTTCTCTCCTGGATCCCCTGGTGCATTCTTTAGGTGCCTTCCCAGCTTTGACAAATGTCCAGCTAGTGTAACCACATTTAATCAGGACGTTTTTGATATGATATTCTTCTGCTTCCCTGGCCACTGTGTCTATGGGATGGTGTTCGCTCTCTTCCCTCCTCATCTTTTCTGACTGTTTTTTTTTTAACTGGTTTTGCATTTGGCTAGGGTCAGTGTCACTACTGATAGCATTAGGTGATACCTGGATCCTACAGAGGTTGCACAGATAGTCCAACTCCTCCAGGATGGCACATCAATACATGCCACTGCCAAAAGGTTTGCTGTGTCTCCCAGGACAGTCTCAAGGCCATGGGGGAGTTTCTAGGAGACAGGCAGTTATTTTAGGAGAGCTGGGCAAGGGCCAAAGAAGGTCCTTTACCCATCAGCAGGACTGGTATCTGCTCCTTTGTGCAACAAACAATCAAAAACAGACTTCATCAGGGTGGCCTAGAATACCAGAATTGGCAGGTTCACCACTGGTGCTCTGTGTTTTTCACAGATGAGAGCAGGTTTACCCTGAGCACAAAGTTTAAATTTAAACACAAAATTTTGTATTAAATTAACATGTGATAACTGTAAAGACTTCACATGAATGAAAAACATAAAAATAACATATAAAAAAAAAATCATGTTCATTTAACATATAAAAATTGTGCAGTTTTAACACAGAAAACTAAGTTTGACTAAACATAATTTTATTGTGTGGCCGATGTATATATTTTTTTCATGTTAATCTAAGAGATTTTGTTTTTTTTAGTGTAGTACTGGCCCTAGTATGTGAAATATCTTGATTGAAGACACAATACCAAGAGCAGACACACTTGATTAATGCTGAGGGTGGTCCTGTTTCTGAGGTTGGGGTCATCCTGTAATCTTTTACCAACTACCTCCACTGCTTCAGTAACTGGAGTAAAAGAGAGATGTAACAGCATACGAGACCATTATTTCTTCTTCCTCCATAATGATACGTCTTACCTTCTCTACGAAAACCAAAGTATGTGGTGCTTTGAGCTGCCTACCAAATGGGTTGAGGACCGAAGCCAGAAACTTTGAGATGTTGTAGGTAACCGAGTTGATCATACAGACAATTGATCTTAAATGTACATCCTGTTTATGTATCTTAGCTAAACCATACAGACTAGGTGTAGCTTCCCCTGGGTATAACCTGTGGTATGAGGTCTGTTCAATAGCATTTACCTGCTCAGACAATCTATTACCCTCTTCCTGTAACCACTACATGTCACAGCCGGTTTGGCGACGATATTATTTTACATCTTTTCCTAAGGAACCCCACCAAAAATACCGTTGAAGGAAGGTAATAGTCCTACTCACCCCTGGATGACACCTGGCGGTGTGTGCCCAGTGGATGACTGCAGAGCGGGTAGTGGTAGGAATATAGCGGCGGTCGGGAGGGCCTGTACCGGGGTCGGGTTCCGACTGTAGAGCCTGCTGGATGACGTTTTCTATATTCCAGGATAAGACTCCCACGGTGCAGGTTGAGGGCAAGATGTTTTCTGATCTGAGTCGGAAGAGAACTGTCAGGACAAGGCATCAGGCTTAGAATTCTGAGAACCAGGGCGATAGGATATGTTGAGCTGAAAACGATCAAAGAACATGGACCAGCGAGCTTGATGAGAATTTAGTCTCTTTGCTGTCTTAAGATACATGAGATTTTTATGGTCAGTCCAAACCACTATTGGTTGCTCGGCCCCTTCCAGCCAATGCCGCCACTCTTCCAAAGCTGCCTTAATCGTGAGAAGCTTGCAATCCCCAATGCTGTAGTTCCGTTCAGCAGGGGTGAGACAGCGAGAAAAAAAGGCGCATGGTTGGAGTCTACCCCGGGGCCTGGACCGCTGTGACAGTACGGCCCCAACCCCTGAATTGGAGGCATCTAACTCCAAAATAAGCTTGGTGTCAGGGTGGATTAGGATGGGTGCAGAAGAAAACAGTCTCTTAAGGCAAGCAAAGGCTGCATCAGCCTCCGTGGACCAGACAAACTGAATCTTTGTGGAAGTGAGGCGAGTGAGTGGAGCTACTACCTGGCTGTAGTTGCGGATGAAACGTCGGTAGAAGTTTGCAAATCCGAGGAACCGTTGAAGTGATTTCCATGTGGTTGGAGTTGGCCATTCCACAACTGCCTTGACTTTTGCGGGGTCCATCTTCACCTGCCCCCCTGCTAGGATGTAACCAAGAAACGTTACAGAAGGTGAGTTAAACTCGCACTTTTCAGCCTTTACATACAGTCTATTTTCAGAGAGTCGCTGGAGTACATTGCGGACATGGACCTGATGTTCCGCTAGGGTCCTAGAAAAGATCAGAATGTCATCCAAATAGACAAAAACAAAGACATTCAGGAAATCCCTGAGTACATCATTGACCAGAGTCTGGAAGACTGCAGGGGCGTTGGTGAGGCCAAAGGGCATGACCAGATATTCGAAATGGCCTAGGGGGGTGTTAAATGCAGTTTTCCACTCGTCCCCCTCCCAAATCCTGACCAAATGATAGGCGTTGCGTAAATCTAGTTTGGTGAAGATAGTGGCACCGTGGCTCAAAGGCGGAATTGAGTAGTGGCAAGGGATATTTAGTTTTCATGTTGATGGCGTTGAGGCCACGGTAGTCAATGCATGGTCGCAGAGAGCTATCTTTCTTAGTCACAAAAAAGAAGCCAGCACCTACCGGGGAGGAGGATGGTCGAATGATGCCCGCTGCCAGTGACTCTCTGATGTATTTCTCCATGGCCCTCCTTTCCGGGCCTGACAGGTTGAAAAGCCGGCTTGATGGCAAGGGGGCACTGGGAAGGAGATCGATGGCGCAGTCATAGGGCCTGTGGGGTGGCAAAGACAAGGTTCTCTCTTTACTAAATGCTTCCTGTAGGTCATGATACTCCTGTGGAATGGAAGATAGATCAGGTGCAACGACAGAATCTTCCTGTAGGGTGTCAGAGGCAGGGGGTAGAGCTGATTTCAAACAATTAGCCAAACAGAATAAACTCCAATTAGCAATCCTTTTACCCGACCAGTCAATGTGAGGATTATGTCTCTCCAACCATGGGAATCCCAAGATCAGTGGTGTGTCGGGAGCTGAGAATGTGAAGAATGAGAGTTCCTCACGGTGATTGCTGGAAACAATAAGCTGGACAGGCCCCGTCTGATGAGTGATTTGGGCAAAAACTTGGTTGTTCAATGCTGTGGCCAGAATGGGAGGAGTTAGCGGTTTTAGTGGTATCTTTAACTGTTTCGCTAGTTCTAAGTCAATGAGATTCTGCTCGGCTCCTGAATCAATCAGAGCTTGGAGTGATAATGTGAGATGAGTAGTACATAGAGAAACTGGTAATAGTAGTTGGGGAAGGGAATGTCGTTGTGCACTGCCTACCTGTATCCCCGAGTTTACCGGCGGGCGGAGCCTTTTGGCCGCACGGGACACTCGGCTAGGAAATGCCCTGGGCTGCCACAATAAAAACACTCACAGGCCTCAAAACGTTTTCTCCGCTCCTCCGGGGTCAGACGTGAGCGGCCAATTTGCATGGGCTCAGGTGAGGAATCAGCCAGAAGGCGGGAAAAGGAGCTAACGGCTTGGGGCGGAAGTGCTGCGGCGGAAACCGGAAAAGCCCGGCATGGAGCCTGCTGGGTTTTGTAGTTCCTTTCTGCCTCCCGTTGCTTTAGTCGATTATCATTTTTCAGAACTAAAGTAACTAACTCCTCAAAGGATTCTGGTTCGTCTCGAGACACCAGTTGATCCTTCGTCTGTTCATTAAGTGCTTGCATGAAAACTCCCTGTAAGGTATTCGCAGGCCAACCTGTCTCGGCGGCCACAGTGTGAAACTCAATGACAAACTCTGTGGCGCTATGATTGCCCTGCTTCAGATTTAAGAGTCTTTTAGCCGCACTGCCCTCAGCAACAGGGTGAGCAAAAGTCCTTTTTAACTCATCTAAGAAAACATCATAGGGACAGCTCTCAATGGCCTGGAACGTGAAATAAGCCTCGGCCCAAGCCAGCGCTTTTCCCCTCAGTAAGCTCACCGTATAGGAGAGCTTAGTGGCGTCATCGGGGAAGGAGCGCGGCGAGCGGCCGAAAGCAAGGGAACATTGTAACAAGAATCCTCCACAGCGCCCTAACTCCCCGGAAAATGGCTCAGGGGAGGGAGAAACCGCATTGCAGAATGCCGCTCCCGGCACTGCGGGGGCAACGGTGGCTGATGACGGAGCGGTGGTTTCGGCACTCTGATTGGTGTGTGGTGTTACTGATGGAGTTGTCTGATCAGAAGCCGGGGCTAACGTGGCACGAATAGCTTGAATGGCTTGGAACATTTCTTCCTGTTTTTTACCAAACGATTGATACTGTTCCCCTAGAAAACGCAGCGCTAGCTCATGTTTGCCAAGCACGGCTCCCTGTTTAGCGAGTGCTGAGCGTACTGGGTCTGCTGAGTCCATTATGGCCAGATTGTACTGTCACGGCCTGTTCGGCCGGTACCAGAATCCGGACTCAGATGCAGACTCAGAAGGCAGTAGGTTATATTAACAGAATACTTTATTGAATGTGAAACTCTGGGTAATGAACACTCTTCGTGGGGGCGGTGATCACCAGGGAGGTGTTTACTGTGAGAGAAGAGGCGAGAGTTACTTTCCAGGTCAGTACCAGAGGTTACGGCTAATGTGTTAAGTCAAGATAGCAGGTAGTGAGGCTGTGGCTTACGTGGGTTTGGCGAGGGGGTCTTCCGTGAGGGGGTCAACCAGCTAGGTGTCCGAGGAGAGAAGGAGTTCCATAACCGAGGGGATCTGACCAGTATTGTTCCAGGAGCCGGGGGGTGGGGGGCATAGAGCAGGAGGGCAGGCCGGTGAGGCGGCGGTGAGTGGTTTGGTGGCAGGTTCAGACCTTGGTGGGTGGCAGACCAGCAACGAGGAGCCAGGTGAGTAAGCGGGTGAGTCTTGGATCGTGAGTTTGAGCCGAAGATTACTGTAGACGAGAGGAACACAGGGTTAATACAACGAGAGCTATAGTACAGAATGAGCATGGTAGTTGGCCGAGTTACCACTGTGGAGTAGCAGACAATCTGGCAGAATTGAGAATGATGACTCGAGCTGGTCTTTAAATGCTGCTGCCTGATTGAAGATGGGACGCCACACAGGTGCATCCAGCCACAGGTGGAACAAAGACTCTGCCCCAGAGGGAGTAACCAAACTGGACCTGGATACTAACAGGAAGCAAACACACTCCTCCAACAAACGACCACCAGACTGGGTTATGACACTACAAGTGTTTTGTTTCAGGGTCTCATAGGTATTTTAGCCACTAAGCAGTGATAATTTAAATACATTTTCTCATCATAGTCTGTCTAGTTTAGCATAACTGTGTACCTACTGCTGTCTGGATGATGATGTTGTTGTCCTCCCTAAGTGCTGTCAGTGCCTTCCTCTCCTGAATCAACTTTCAGGTTTTTCTTTTCCTGAATTATTGAGCATGCATACCAGGCTGTAAATATGCTTTATTAAGCTGTAAAGCTGGACATTTTAACATGGGAATTTATGGAGATGGAGTCTCTTATGGAGCTAACCTGAACTGGCACCTAGAGGAACTGCAAATTTTGCCATTTCTGCATTGGTTTCATCTTTCAGCTCCGGAAGTAGAGAGTGGCCCCAGCATTCTGAAGATTATCTGGCTACTTATGGATAAAGGATCAGCAACAAACGAGGGAATAGGTCAATAAACCTGATAACAGCAGCTGGGGATTGAGAAGAAAGAGAAAAGAAAGAAATATATAAAGATGTAATAGAGAGAGTCATAGAGAGACAAGGAAAAAAAACCATAACATGGGAAAAAGAAGACCAAGGTTAATGACATTCGGTGGTAAAAGACATGGGGAGTGAAAAGAGTGAAGTGAAGAAAACAGACTAAGTGCATTATGGAAAGTCCTCCAGTAGAATGAGCCTAT
>VUQS01037737.1:2330-30544 GCA_015108495.1 Heterochromis multidens
CAAGGCAAATGTCCTTACTTTTTGTGCCAAGCTTAGATATAGATGACTTGTTTTTTTTCCCAGCACTAATGGTTAGCAGTGTAATGCATAGGAATGGTTCCTGAAACATTTCAGGAGCTGAAAACTTACTTTATTAGACCTTTGCTGAAGTTGTGTGAGCAGTCACCCTACCATGACCTGACCTATGAGAACACCATTTATTCTATGCATAAAGATGGCCTTTATGTGTGGAATAAACACACATGAATGAGATCTTTAGAGGTCCAGACACACAGCCATCCTCTTTATAGCATAATGAAACCCTCCAGTGTTAGTGTTTTCCATAGATTAATACAGCCTAAAGTTGATTTATAGATCAACCAAAGATATTCACACAGAAATACTTTAGCTGGGTTGAGCTATCAGAACCATTTCAGTCAGGCGTAAACTGTGGATGGGCAATATGACTGGCTAAAAGCAAAAATGGTCAATAATTATTACTACAATGTTTTTCTCAGCACAGCCTGAAGAATAGACCAGCCCTATAGGCCCACCACCCACAGGAGTCGTGTGCAGTGTGTGTCGGGCGACAGTCAAGGGTGGAGGCCCTGGCAGTCCGATCCCCGGCTACTGAGGCTAGTGATTGGGACATGGAACGTCACCTCTGGTGGGAAGGAGCCTGACCTAGTGCATGAGGTTGAGAGATAAACGGCTAGATAGTCGGGCTCACCCCAATGCACGGCTGGGGCTCTTGAACCAGTCTCCTGGACAGGGGCTGGACTGGAGAGTGCTGGGTACTTCATTGTTCTGCTGGGGAACATCAATGCTTATGCGGGCAACAGTGAGACCTGGAGAGGTGTGAGTGGGAGGAACGGCCTACCTGATCTGAACCTGAGTAGTGTTCTGTTATTGGACTTCTGTGCAAATCACTCTGTCCATTAGTAACACCATGTTTGAATATAAAGATGTCCATAAGTGCATGTGGCACCAGGACACCCTAGGTCACAGGTGGATGCTTGATTTTGTAATCCTATCACCAGATCTGCGGCTGTTTCGGGCTGCCTCAAAGCGATTCTGGCAAATTGTCAGGCGACTCAGGAGGGGAAAAAGGTTCAGCTCAATTTTCAATTTCAATTCAACTTTATTTATATAGCGCTTAATCACAACAGTCACCTAATGGCGCTTTACAGTTCCTTTGCGAATGTATTCATCCCCCTTGGCATTAGTCAGGTTTGTTTGCCTCACAACCTGGAATCAACATGTTTCGCAGTGACATTTGATGTGATGGATCTGCACAAACTAGGCTACGTTGGTGAACGTTGGTAAACTTTTGCAGCAAAAGGTGGCTCTACAAAGTACTGATGTTGGGGGGCTGGATACTTATGCACATACCAATCTTCAGATTTTAATTTATTAAAAATTCATTTTTCTATATTTTTTTCTTATTTCACTTCACTAACGCAGCCTAGTTTGTGCAGATCCATCACATGAAATGTGACTGCGAAACATGTTGATTCCAGGTTGTGAGGCAAAAAAACCTGACGAATGCCAAGGGGGATGAATACTTTCGCAAGGCACTGTGAGCAAATGGAAACATATTTTATCCAAACTGTGAAGCACTTTAAATCTGTTTTAAAAAGTTCCATACAAATAATGTTTGTATTTGTTTATTATAAACATTGTAATATGTAATCCAGAGCAAAATTAATAAAGGAAAACTTGATTTTTGGCTGTGTGTGCACGTCAAGCAAGACATGTAAGCTGTGTCCTTTGTGCTCCCTGATGTGTATGAACCGATGCTGATGTTGGGATTTGGAAAAGAACTGATGATCAAGTTTTATGCTGTGTGGGGAATACCCCATTTAACAACTTGAAACTTTTTTTTTTCTCAAAGGCCCAACTTTACATCTGTTGTGATATTAGTAAAGGCTGAGTGAGACTATGATGCAGAGACTGAACATGTCTGCTGCCAGCTTTATATTTCCACTCACCTTATTGCTGTTTGCAGACTTCTAAGCAATCTTTTGCTGGATAAGTTAACATGCAGTTGGGAGTGGCACGCATGCAGTTATGTGTGCCTCTGCATTAATGTGATGGCATGCATTCAGATTTGTGCCATCTTGCACGTGATATCAATGTCAATTGGCCTGTAGTTAAAATTTCAATGTAGTTTCTAGAGAAAAGTGATCAGGGTGTGTATTCGTGCATGAAACATTCAGATGCTGTCAGATTAATCAAAAGACGTGTACCTGAAAGGCCACAAGGATTCTTGTAGGAAAGTGAAATGTTTCATCTGGCAATACTTGATCCAGTGCAGGAAACTTCAAATGGTTGAATTTAAACCGCTTAAATACCTTTTTGTATTATTCCAGTTTTTAATTTTTTAAAGTTCTGTCATCACAGTTTAGCATAATGATTTTCTTAACTTATCCAATGAATTTGCTACTCTGTAATTGTGGAGTGTCACTAAGTCTCCCCACAGTGATTTATTTTATGATTGGTCTCAAGTTTTGCACATGAAATCTCCCTATCTCAACCCCCCCTTCTGTTTTTACTGTTGCAGCTTTGTTAACTATATTTTCTGATTGCACTCATCACTCAACATCTGACTTCCTTTTAATTGTGCATTTTGCAGGAAGTCATTGATTTGACAAAAGACCTCCTGACCTCACAGCCTGCTGAGAGTGCTTCTAACACCAGTGGCTCAGACACAGTTCCCGTGAAGCATGGCTGGAAAGTGGGAGACAGGTGTATGGCTATGTGGAGTCAGGATGGACAGTGAGTGTCACCAGCCTCTTTAAATGAAAAAATTACATGTGTCCGCATGCTTTTTATGTCACTGCAGTTTATGTCCTCATCTGAATTACAGTAGTAGTTTGATTAGTTTTGTAGATCCATGTTAGTTGTGCATCTTAGACATCTAAATTTCCACTGTATTTGTTAAATCATTGAATGAAATGAGATGCTCTGTGAATCATGTTTGTTTAGAGATAGTCTGAACAAACAATATTGTAAAAAGCTTTTGCTTTAAATAAGTGAAGAGACAAACAATTTTAGATTTAAATCCATGCACGTTTAGCTTTTAGGGGAACAAGTGTCAGTTCTTTTGTTAATGTATATTATGAATGTAAATTTTAATAATAGAAAATAAGGTGTCATGCAGTTGTATTTAACACTTTCTTGTCCTTGAGGATTATATGTTAGTTTTAGGCTTTGTTTATTAAGGAGAGCTTGAGTCTTTGGCTCATACTCACCTGCTTACAGACGGGATTTTTTGGCAGGGTGTATGAGGCTGAGATTGAGGAGATAGACCGAGACAACGGCACTGCAGCCGTTACCTTCACTGGATATGGGAATGCTGAAGTGATTCCTCTACAGAACCTCAAGGCAGTAGAGGAAGGGAAACGTTTGGAGGAGGATGGAAGTGTAAAGCCAAAGTCGAGGTATGAGCAAATTCTTCTCTAACTCACTAACTGAAGGTGTGTGCACATAAAACTGGACTTAATTTAAAGCCATACATATTTTAAAGAAATAATTGAGTTTTGATATGTTCTCAAAGGAGTCCTGTGCAGTGTTAAGTTTGACAGCAGATTTTGATTTAGTTTTAGTCAGTCTTTTGACTAAAACGTCATTTAGTTTTAGTCATAATTTAGGCATCTAAATTTTTTATTTTTTAAATATAAATTATCGTTGACTAAATCTAAAGTTGTATTTCAGTTGACTAAAATATAAAGTGTAAAGGTTTGTGTTTTTACCGAGTTTACCGAGTTGCTCCACACGGTTTACAAAGCATCTTATTTTCCTTGAGATCAAATGCGAAATGTGTCCATGTGTCTACTCTTCTCTTCCTCCCAAGCGTTGACATTTTGTCACATTTTCATGAAAAACAGGGAGCATGGGAGCTAGAAAAAGTTGTACCGCTTCTTGGGGGCAGATCAAATGTGCACGTCTGCACAAGGAGATTACTTCTGATTGGATCACTTCCAAACCTGTCCCGCCTTTCTACACAACTTAATTAGTTCTGATTGGATCTCGTCTCTCCAGAATATTTTTTTTCTTGTTTTTATTCGTTGACAAAAGTGTCGATGCATTTCAACATAGTTTTTGTTTTTGTCCATTAGTTTTTATTTAGTTATCATCTTGTTTTCATCAGAAAGAAAAGGTCATTGATGAAAACTGACGAAAACTATTGGCCAGCGAAATTAACACTGGTCCTGTGCAAGTAAAAATCAACTGAAAATGTGTTGACACTTTTAATTTTATACTAAGATAAACAAAGTCTTTAGCTATACTTTATTAGAAGCATTTAATTTCTGCAGTACTTGTACCAAATATTTTGATTTGCTTTTTTGTCTCACCTACATCTTGAGCAGTATTTAAATTATATCTAATTATAAAACTTTAGAATGAACACAAGAGTTCACCTGGAAAACTGGAGAACTTTTACAACTGAGTGCTATATATCTCAAAGGAGTAAAAGATGGATTTTCTAAGCAAATGAAGCTGAACTTGCCTAAGCTAATCTTAATAAAAGAAAATAACAAAATTAAACTTAACATCATGCAACTTATCTACTCTCTCAGAAGGAAAATACAAAAAGAAGTAGCACCCCTAATCCTAGTGTCTCTAGACACAGAACAGACTATGTGGTGGAGATCTGTGGCTCTTTTAATATCTGGCCCACTCCAGGGGTTTGGAAAGTGTCTCAGCTGTCACAAAAACAAAAAACACCAAGCACCTATGCTAAGTGGCTTGCAGAAACAGAGCTTTTTAGGAAAAACCAATATAGAATCTCACTATCAAGCAACCATACCGAGCAATGAAAAAGAGCAGCAAGCTGCTGACAGTAAATCACAGCAGCCTTAAATGACAGCTTAGCAGCCCTTTTAAAGCAGCTGCCATTGTTAGTGTTGTCGTTGTTACTGACTGGAACATCAGACTGGGTGGTCCAGTCAGTGGTTTTGGAAGGCGGGATGAAAGCAGAGCTGTCAGGATGAGAGACGAGTGCATGCACCAATCAGGGGCAGGGGCCTTGACACACTGATCCGTGTATAAAATGGGTAAAGACACAAGAGGAAGGAGTGCATTGACCCAGGACTGTAAAAGATGTGATAGTTTCTGTGTCACCAGGTCTGCTTGGGTGTGTGTGACAAATTTTGTCATAAAACTGTGAGCTCAAGGCTCCGTGAAGATATCCGCGTGCCTGACTCATCCACGTAAAGACTGCACTACAGTGTACCACCTACACACCCTTCAGGTGGACTAACAGCCAACTACAAAGATGTATAACAGGACTGACTACTGGTCTGCAGCTGTCCATGGACCTGTAATCGTTCCTGTTACACTTATTTGAAGTCTGCTGGAGGGTACATGCTGTCATTTTAAAGTTGCTGCATAAGGGATGATAGACTTCAAAGAAAGAAACTGACGTTTTTGTCTAATTTTGGAGAAATCCTAATGGTAAAAGATTTGGGAATTCTCCACAGTTATACACAAAAAAAAGTTTAATTTCTTTGAGTGGGCAGTTTAAATGTTCAATTGGAAAACAGTCCATATACCTGTAATACTTAGCTTTAGCTTTTTCCTTGGCCCAGACCGGCCAGTCAGCCTCCCATATGACCAATTACAAGCTGGTCCGTTTCATGCATGCACGACTTGCGCACATCAGGGCGGTCAGATAGTCACTTGCACACTCACAGCCATGTGCTAACATTTTATTAGCGTGGAAGTGAATGAAAAAACAAAGTTTGCCAAAGTAAACTGTGGAGGGGCCACCATGAAAACCTTTGTAACAACAAACCTAATCAGACAGCTAAACATGGACACTTTAAAGAAGCTAACAAAGGGAAATTAGCTGAAACTATCCAGAACTCAGAACCAGCCACAAACCAGCAGCCTCAGTACGAGCAAAGGATCAAAGCAGTTATGTGGAACATTATGGAGATGAGTGAAAAAGAGAAAAGGGTCAACGTCCTGTTATCTGGCGAAATTATAAATACATTGTAAAACGATGTAAGTACCTGGTAGTTGTTTTGTTACATAAATCTGCTGCCCCTGCTTTTGTTTGGCACATTACTGGTAAAGGTGGGTGTACAGCAACTCATTTTCAGTTAAGTATTGGTACCTCTTTCCAGTCTTTTTCATTTAAGTGAGAGAAGATCCTGTAACTTACTACAATTTGAGGGAAATTGTCAAGTTAATAATTTTTATGAAAATTTTACATTGAAGAAAATTTTATTTTTGTTTGTATATGCTGTCAGTTATAATCAGTATCAGCAGGTCAAACTTTGTGGTTATTCAACAAGGAGCGGTTTTATGTTTGAGTTTTTTGTTTTTTTCCCCCCCCTTTTTTTTTTTGTAGGAAAGAGCAGATAGCAGAGCAGAGGGAGTATAAAAAGAAGAAAGCCCAGAAGAAGGTACAGAGGATGAAGGAGCTGGAGCAAGAAAGAGAGGAGCAAAAGTCAAAGTGGCAACAGTTCAACAACAAAGCCTACTCAAAAAACAAGAAAGGCCAGGTAAGTTGTAAGACTAGTGCTACAAATCCAAGATTTCAGCTAGAAACTAGTGACACGTGTCCATAGTTTACTGTTACGTTCCGTGTAATGCATAATTAATACAAATTTTCCAGTAATACATTTTTGATGGTGATTTCTGTTTGGTTTTGTTTTTTCTAGGTAAAGCGGAGCATATTTGCCTCTCCAGAAAGCGTCAACGGAAAGGTGGGAGTGGGAACGTGTGGTATTGCAGACAAACCTATGACCCAGTACCATGACACGTCCAAATACAATGTCAGACATCTAATGCCACAATGACCTGATACAACCTGTACATAACAATCCACTGTATACTAGCTGTATCAGTGCTTTCCATTGTGTTTATACATGATTTAAGTTTCTCAAGTAAAGTGAGCTTTGAAAGTAATTGCTTGCACACCAATGTTTTTGAAATATTGTTGTAGTTTTCTTATATATTATTAGGCACAACAAATAAAATCCATATGAGGGACTTTACCTGCATTGGAACAAGGTCATCTATTATGTAAGAACAGGAAATGGTGTTTTAGAAAAGCCATAGAGTTTGCTGTTTTTCCACTGAGGCCAAATACCATCTGTTTTATTTATAAACATACACCTGTAGATGTGGTGTTTGCATTTTAGGCTGGATTTTAAACATTAATGCGTTGTAGGAAAGTCTGAAGAATAATAATGGTGTTGATTTTGAGTTGGTTGAATTTAAGTTTTCACTCATGTACATATAACAGTGAAATAAACATTGTTTTCAGTTTTTAAACATTTGATCCTTCACGTCATTTCACCATCTCCACATTATATTTTAGTTGTGGCCCCATCAGGTCCTGTAGGTGGTGGTAAAGACTTGTTATTAATAAATGCATGTCATCCACATCAGGTTGCAGCTGTTAATACAGTCCATTTTGTCATTTGACCAACATGGTTTTTTGTGAGATGTTCAAATGGTGGCTGCACCACAGACATGTGATACTTGTTCTGTTCTAATAAAAGTCACCTAAGTTTATTGAACATTAATGATAGGGATAAAAAAAAAGACAGCATTTGGGTTTTTCTGTGTAGAGGTTTATTAAGATTTCAGGGGTAGTTGTCAGGAACTGTAACAAAGCAGGGGACCAGCAGCATATGTTTTGCAAAAAAGTCACCTTGGATGGCTGATTAAGCACAAGAAAAACATTCTGGGGGTGTGCTTCAACATACTTCCTTAACAAAAGTCATTTTCATAGTGCATTTTATAGCTTCCCAAACTCGTTGGGGGTTACAGGTGCAAGAGTCATATACCCACGTTAAGACACAATTTGGTGGTGATCTACTTAGAAACTGGATCAGAAGAATGCAGGTAAATGGTCCTCATTTGGTTTCATGGATTCGAATAGCTCAGCAGTGCAATTCTGTGTGTCAAATACACATCAAATTATCAAGTCTCCAGATTTCAAGGATTTGAACTTTTTCTGCTACAATACAAAAAAAAAAAAAATATTAAACAATGACGTACAAACCAAAGTCCAAAATCTGTGGTGTTTATGTGGTTCATACTACAGACATGGTTTTAAGACTTGTCAATCAAAAGCACATTACAACATGATTAGAAAGGCTACATTCAAATACACATGCACCATAGTGTTTTAAGTCCATTACAATCATTTCACTGTTGATTATGAGTAGCTGGCACTACTGCTGGAGCAAGTGGAAAACTATAATTTGGGGTTGGACGGACAGAATAATGTGCTAAACCCAGCCAACACTGAAGATATATTAAAACTAGAGGCATTATTGCTTGAGCTTTGTGCTTGGACAAGTGCGGGATAGCTTATTACTGTCTAAAAAAATTGAATTCACGCACAGTGTGAAAGCATTTTGAGTAATGCATTAAATTCAGCACTGCTTACGCTTCAGTGGGGATTTTACATTATGTAAGTTTGGTAAACATTTAAAAACAGAAAATAATAGAGAATTTAACAGCAAAGTTTTTTTTTTCATTCAAGCATGACCAAGATCTAGCTACAGTACAATTAAATATAACAAAAATAAATATTATATGCAAAATAAATTAGAATAACATGGGTGGACTGTACCACCTGTCTGTATTTGACTATTTTACTTAAGAAGAGGGACACCACATGGATCAGTGATGTTTGTGGGTCCTAAAGCAGAGTTATATAAGTATGATAAACATTTTGGAATGCAGACATTTTAGCCCTTTCCTCTGACTTGTACATTGACAAGAAGTGCCGTCTGGATATATTATCCAAAGAAAAAGGGCCATGTTTTTTACAAGGCAATGGAGCAAACGTTCCCAATGGTGAGTTTCTAGCTGGTATTTGGGGGTTTTTTGTGTTCTGCTGGTTTCAGAGGATCAACTTCACTAAAGGTAGAGTTTTGCCTTTAGTGTTTGACACAGGTGCATTCATGGGTCCTCTACAGGATCACTATTAAGTGCAGGTATGGCGGATTCAAGCTGGTAATGGGTAAAGGGACGTTCAGGTGATTGGTTAAGTCATCTTTTAAAGTAAGGAAACCGTATGTTGCCAGAGATTTGGAGATTTGAGGTTGTTGTGTAAATTGTGCCAGAGTTATGTAAAGGAGCCACTTGGCTTTTGGAAGGAGACCATTTTAGACTTTCAGACTTGAGTTGAACTTAAGGCTGGTTCTTGGGTGGAGATGTTTTATTTGTCGGGTAAAGATAGGATAGGGGCTGGTTCTTCTGACGACAGATTAGCTAAACTGTAAAGGAGACTGGAGCTGTAGGCTGGTACTTTGACAGGTGAAAACCATAAAAGACTGCAGCTGAATGAAAGTATAGGCTGGTGCTTTAAGCAGAGAAGGCCAGTTTCAGGCTGCAAGTGGAGTAGCCCTCGTCACTGGCGGAGCTCTGCCGGCTGCTATGGTCATCCAGGTCGCTTGCACCACTGGTGCTTACACTGTCCATTTCTCCATGGGAGAACTCAGTGCTTTCCACATCAACTTCAATTTCCTCTGCTCAAAAACACACACAGAAAACCTGCCAATGAATACAGATTAATCTAGATATTTGAAATTAAATTAAGGCTTTAGTGCAGGTACTAACCTCTGTCAGACTCTGAGCGATCAGAGTCCATGCGGGAACCCAGGCTGTCTGTACGAACCCGCTCCCTCTCTCCGTGGGTCTGCAGCAGAGCTAGCTGCCTCTGCAGGTGCCTTTGCTCCCTCTCTAAGGTCTCCAATTGGTGCTGGCTCCTCCGGTCTATCTCTTCAAGTTTCTAAAAAGAAGTGTGAGTAAGATTTAAATGCATTGCATTACGCAGAAACCTAACAATGATGTAGCCAATCTGTGTGGTTCCTATTCATTATAGTCGGTGTGTTGATAAAAATCATTTTCCATGAAATCATTATGATTACACCCCTCTAAACGTTCCCCATGTTTAACATAATATGGAAAGCATGGCAGAATTCTCATGTATGCAGTGAGTTGATGGTAATATGTACATAGTTATGGCTGCTGTCAAATGTGGCGACCCCTGTGCTTTCTAATAAATTATTCAACACACAGCGACAGCAGGTTGCTGGCTGGGATCTTAGGGAATAGACAGTGTCTGTGTGTGGTGGATAAAAGTGAAATATGGCCGGATGGAAAAGGAAAACAATTGGTTTTATGGGCTTCAGTATACAAATGAATGTAAAGGTCACCCCATCCTGCTTTGGGCAAGAACATTTTGTTTTTGGCCCTCTTAGCTTTAATTTATTCATTTAACCTTCGCCAACTTAGGCTCTGATTTTGGTCCAGTTATGGTGTTCAGTAGTTTTTGTTGAATGTGTATACTTCAAGCTCTTTACTACAATTGTTGCTGGTCAGCTAAGAAATAACCAAAGTCCTGGAATTGCATTATGAACCTCTGTAATCACAGGGATATCTGATCACATAATCTCAGTCATTAGGTCCGGTTGTCTCATAAATCAAAGATAATGCACGCAACTGTAGCAACCCAGTCCTGATAGTTTGCACACAGACCAGTTGAACAAGATTTACGGCTTGTGGAAAAATAACTATTGTAATCTCTCTACAGCTACACATACATAATTCCAAGTAGCAGAATGTATAAAATGAACACTGATTTTAGAGGAATGTAATTAATTTAAAAAAAGACCGCTTTTCATATTGGCAATATGGTTGTCCCCTATTATATTATTAAAATAATGAGCATTAGGCAGATATTGGCTTGAAATATAAATAAAAGTATTTTTTGGCTAAGATGCACCCTTTATTTTTTTACAGAAATATGACAAAATCATTTTCTGTATTAAATTATGAAGGTTAAGACTTTTGCCCTGCAGCTAGTTCTGAGTAATGTTTAAATAGACTTGTGTGTTTATGTAAATGAGGTGAACTTCTAGTTATGTAAATGGAATTTAGCATAATGGTACCACCACATAAGTGGCAGTAGTACTTTTTTTTTCTCTATAGCTCAACAGAGCTTATTATTGGCTGCACCTGCTCCACCTTTTATTCTACTGTACAACCCCTGGTTCCAAAAATATACTGTAGCAGCATTCAAAAGCCTCATTTCCTGGATGTGAAACAGGCAAGTCCAAAGTCAACAGCTGGCATCCAAGGTACTTTACTCACTAACCCCAACTGTGATAAACTCTCACAGACTGTTTCTTTCATATTGCAACCCGTAGTCATTCTGTAGCTGTTACTCACAGCTGGAAACTGCACAGACAGGGCAAAAAAACATGATTTTTTTCCCACCAAAGTTTGATCTGACTTAGCTTGCTGCCATCTGGGGAGTCATAGTGTTGAATGTTTGAAATCTTTAAGTCTCATGTAGTTCAGACAACACTCAGCAGTCCATTCAGTCAGGCAGTCTTAATAATAGGATAGCTGTGGTGCTTTTAAGTCCAGGGGTCAGTGTCCCATTCTGACATTATCCTGCAGTGTTAAAGACATGTTCTAATCAAAGATTTACCAAGGCTCAAAAACTTGCAAAGGTGAGCCCTGACAACATCCCCAGGGAGATTTCTTCAAAGGGGAAGAAAAACTCAAATAACCACACAGCAGCTGCCTTGAGGTGCAATCATCTCAGGGTTCTGGGAAGAGTGACTGCTTGGAAAAACCCTACCTTACATGTAAACAATCAGTATTTACGCATTTAGTGTTACTTTATTGTCGGTTTGTGATAAATTTTGTTTATCTAGTAATTTCTTCTCATTTCCTAGTGTTTTAATTAAGTCAGTTATAATTAAAATCAAGTCATGTCTTTAAGGAAAAAAAAGAAAAACCTTTTCATCCTGCAACGGCTGTTGAAAATAACACAGCTACCTCCCTAGTTAGAGCCCACAGACAAAGCAATTTGCTGTAAACAGCATGCCCGCACTGCTGTTGACAGCAACAGGCCTTTTTTTTTTCACTGATAATTACCCATGACTGAATTTAGTTGCTTTGGTTCCAGGGTCCTGCTCTTAGTGACGCTTTGCCTGTATCCAGACCTTTGAATCTCACCACTTTGCAGAAACACAGCAGATAATTCTGTTTGATTTCAGGCCAGTTCATGCTGGCTCACCGTCACACTGCTATGGCTTGCTGGGACACATTATGTTATTAGTATCACCTGTGTTTTTCCTGCTACGACAAGTCAAAGCCCCTGCTGTGAATAAGGCCTTTTTCAGCATGATGACTAAATGGTTTATGCTGCTTTCCCAAACTGATATTAACCAAACCATTAACACATGGGCAGTCAAAGAGAAAAAAGCACAGTGTCAGTATGATTGCATTATTACTTTTGAGAGGAAATTAGCTCTTAGTCCCATTACAGTACCATACTCCTGCCTTAGAGTACCACACCTTGATATGTGCTTTGGCCTTGTTGAGTAGTCCCAGAGTGGTATGTCGACTGCAGTCTGGTCCCAGAGGGATGAGGGACTTCAACCTTTCCAAGCACAGGCGAAGATGTGCTCGCCTATAGAATAACATGGAGCAATCTGCATTATTCAACATTATACATGGCCAAAAAATGATTGATGAATTTCCACAGTAATGTATTCTTTTGCGCTGATCCTCATCCGGTCAGGTTATTACCTCCTCATCCAATTTGATTTGTATCCTATTAGATAAGGCAAAAACTATTTGATTGATCCTCATCAATTCTATTCATGATGATGAGTAATCTAAGTGTAAAGGGATCCTGGCACTTTATCTGTTTATCCCTTTTGCTCATAAGCTATGCCATCTGACTCCTTTACAATTAAATATGGATCTGTCTGGCCCCAGATTTAAAAACTGCCGAGGTCAGCCTGATATTCTATTTCTGATCCACCAAAGCCTCTGAGCCTGTGGTCTGAATGAATGCAGAAACTGGCAAAGGACACTCACTATCCTTTCAAATAATGGTGTAAAATGTAGGTCAAGTCATGATGTCATCTCTTTTCTTCTGCATTGGCCACCATTTTGTAATAGAAAACAGTGCATTATGAGCCTTCTTGAAGATGCTCTCTTCCTCTTTTCAGTTGTCATTTAAAGTGAGAATATTTCACACATGACTGGACATTTAATTTTAGGATAAATGTGTCCTGACATTTGTTTCAAACCAGAGGCTGCCTCATCCTGGAGCTACAGAAGCAAGCTGCAGTTAGACCTGCAGCTGAAAATCTCTCACGAAGGAGCCCTGTTGTCTGGAAACAGACGGTTCCCATTTGCTGACTGGGGAAATGTCTACATGTCCTCCAGGAACAGTGCTGCTTACACCTCCCTTTTATTTGCCTCACAAAACACACTCTCCTATCATAGACAACTCTCAAAATTTCCAAGTTGTTGATAAAAAGGCCTTTTTTTTATAATCCCATGATGATACTAAGCTGATTTATAGAACTCTGGTACAAGTCATTTTGAAAATGCATGGCCAACATATTTAGCATATGACTTAGATGCAAACAAGGATAGAGAGAGGTTTTATTTTATGAGCTTGAAGGTCCATTTTGAGACAACTGGCTGTTGAGATAAACTGCCACAGCAAAGTAAAGACTATGGACATTCTTTCTTTCTTTCTATGTTTTCCTTCATCTACACAGTCAACTTGTTATGCATAGGTAACAATGGAGAAATTTGGAACTAAAAATCTGATATGAGTGCCAAGTCACAACATTTCACTGTCTTTATTTTATCCTCTTTAGTGCAGTCTTCACCTGTCTGCATTTATATCATAAACATGCATATGAAATGCATGAAATGCAAAACATGAAATGACCTCTTCAGTAATTTTTCACTCACCTGTTCTTTTCCAGTTCATTATGTGCTGACCTGTTGAAAATGATAAATACACAAACAGAACGGTCACATGGCTTCAAAATGCAAAATACTACATATATATTTATATGACAGCTGAGCTAAAGCCACATCTTTAAAAACAAAAAACAAAAAAAATGTTTTTCAAGACTTCAACCTACCTATTGTGAATATTGTCCAGTTTCCTGTTTTTCAATTTACGTTGTTTCTGTTGATGTGAAATCTGGGTTGCAGGGTATGTTGAAGCATACCCGTGCTCACATTCTGATGATAAAAGCAAAGACAAAGAGGATTAAATGGACCATGCAGGGATTTTTTTGTTTTGTTTTGGGGTTTGTTTTTTTTTACAGTCGTGCAATGGCAACGCACCCATGGAATAACTAAAATTCAGTGTAATGCACAAGCCAAAAAAAAAAAAAAAATGTACATGCATGCTTGCATTGTTTTTCTTATAGTTAGCATTTAGAATGTAATGCATGAGTAAGACAATCTAAACTTATTAACAACAGCTCAGACTGAACAGTAAACGCGTGGAAGCAGCCCTCAAGTAAGGATAATTGAACAAATCACACAAGAACTACTATTCCCAGTAAACCCCGTCAGACACAAACCTGCATGCGATTGGTTACCTGCAGTGACACTCGCGCTGGGAACATGCGTTCCGACCAATGAGAACTTTGCAATTTGTTCCATGTGGAAACCATGTGAACAACACATACAAGGAAGCAGATGCTGCCCGAGCAAACCCGCAGTTGGATTTCGAATTAGGAATTTTAATGGAAATAAAAACCTAAATTGCAGTCTTGTTTAGAGAGAGGGACCGTAAATGCGATATTTCTGAATGGATGTGATATTTTAGGAGTGCAATCTTGAAATTAGCTGCGACAGACTTATAAAAAGCATAAACGGGGAAACTGGAAGTCTCATGCCATAAACGTTTACATGTATGAACGTAAATGTGCACATATGCATGGCTGTGCTAGTTAACATAATGAATACACTGAACCGTGCGTTATCAGCCGGTCTGCGTCTCTCACGGTCTGCAAAAGAGCAGTTTTAATGGGAGCGGATTGCTGCAGGCTATTGTTACAAGTCTGTCTCCGCTATGCAATTGCTTCCTGACTTCCAAATTTAGGTAATTTCTGGAGTTCTCTGTCGAGTGATCATATTATGCAGGATAAGTGTGAGGCCGATTAGACTATACAGTTTTCCAGTAGTAGGTAAAACATGACTGGCTGCTGTCGGGCTGCGTGTCTTTTGTCGCCTTCGCCTCTATTGTTGTCTGCTCGGCGCATTACGTGTTAATATCCCCTGCAGCCCGTGTTTACTTACTTCCGTTGTTCTTCTCAATGTTTTCAATGTAATTGGCTGCATCGAGCAGCACTTGCACGTTCTTCATAAAAGTGCCGATTTGGTCCATTGCGGAACATTTGGAGTATATAACGTCGCTGAAAGAATAGTCGGACATCTCTCCGAAATCCTGCTGGTCCATGGACGCATCAGACTCCGACAGGACCTCTTCGGGTTTCAGCTCGCTGTGATGTCTCATATACTTTACCATTTTTTTTTTCTTTTCTTTCTTTTTTTTCTTTTTTTACTTTAGGCTTTTGGGGGGGCTTTGACAAATACGCAGCGCTGAAATTGCTCTCCTTGTTCTGTCTGTGCGCTGAGCGGATGACTGAAATGAACTAGGCTGGATGGAATTGCAGTCCTTAGCCTCAGCCACTTGCCCTACTTGGTGGATAATCCCTCCCACTAACGCATGCACATTGCATTCATTGTCAACCGTGCCATAATAAATCCTCATTATCAATACTGCAAGAGAGTAACAAATAGCACACTTGTGTCCAGTGACATTCCGCAATAATGGCCGCTTTCATTTGTAATAAAGCTGCATTATTTTAGTTGGCATAAACTGGATAATTATGACAAATGGTCCGCTTCTCATGTGCATACAGTTATCTCTAAATATGTATGTGAACAGAGTTTAAAAGTGAAAAAGCATTAAGATCAAATGGCAGATCTAATCAATAGTTCAACCTGGATACCAGGGACAGCTGCCAGGGTTGGTCTTGGTTATAAATATGTAATCACTTGGGGCTTTTGTCTTGTTAAAGGGCCCCACATGGTAGTGCTTCAATGCTGGAACTGCACATTATTCCCACATGCTTTTAAATGTGGTCTGTAATTAACATCTGTACACATTTGTACATTGAGACAGCAGTTTGGAGAGCTACTTGTGTTACTTTCATGTTGCACCGTGTTGTCATCCCATCATCACAAAAACCAGATACCTGTGCGAGATTTGAAAGCTGATTGAATGCATAACAACATGCAGCACTCAGGTGTTTGATGTGGTAATTTTGGGTGATTTGTTTACTTCCCACTGGATCCAAAAATTGAGTTTTGGGAGGGGAGTGTGGGGGGGATTCCTCTTGGCATAAATCAAATAAACTCATATTAGTTCAGGTGCAGTTTGTTTGCTATTATTTGCATTTAATAATCTCATTGGTTGCCACCCCCAGCTCCATCCTCTTCTTGTTACCTCAGCCCCTTAGGGTGTCTTTTCCCTGTTCTAAACTCACGTAGAGGTAAAAGGAAAGTTGCAAACAAGTGAAAGGATTTTTAAGAATAGACACAGCCAATCCTTTAGGTGCATTTCCCATGAATGTATAAATGGCCTTACTTAATCTTTAATCTTTAAAGTTATAATCTTTAAAGTTTTCTGCTGTTTGCAAAAATTAACCTTGAAATTGAATCTTCTTTGAGCTTGATGGTCCACTTCTACTGTCCCTTTTGAGAGATTAAGAAGTCATTTTCCCCCACACTGAGAGGAATGGAAGAGAACAGAGGGGGGAAAGGGACTGCCTTTACAAGGCCAGCCATGCGTGCAGGGCTGTGTTGTGCCTTTGAGACAATGGGTGCAGATGGCTGGCTCGCTGCAGATGTGGTCTGGCCTGTAACGGACGCCTGTGAGAGAGTACACCATCCCATGGAGGCTTTAATAAGCCTGTCGAGGCCTCTCACATAGACACTGAAACAGAGACGCACACTTCAGGGACACATATTTTTTACAAATGCAGGTCTGTTTAGAATTATAGGAGTTGTATATTTGTCTCCTGATAATGCAATAAGGCTTTTGTTACTGGAGCATGTTTAACATATGAAACAACAACGCCAGTGTAAACTCAGACATCATCTACTGCTACGCATGTGCTCAAAAGGACACACAAATAGAGTGAGACATAGACAGAGAGTTCAGTGGGGGATGGAAACTGACAGCTTTTTACCAGGAAAAGACTCATCTGTGCTGTGAGGCTTGTGTGCAGACTGATTCTGCGTGCTGCACACTGATAGCGACTGTGGAAAGCTGACCCGCTGTAGGTTGGTGTAGAATGTGACCCCAACTGGAGTAATCTGAAAAGCCTGAGGATTACACCAGTGGCTCAGTTGTCACAGAGGAGGCAAAGTCACACAGTGCTGGAGTGTGTATAGGCTTGCCTTTATAAAAGAATATGCCAAAAATCCCACTCTGCTGTCACACATCAGGGAGAATAAGGCATTTCAGGTGTTGTTAAAAAGGAAAATACATAAATTTTTTTAAATGCAGGGGTCTCTATCTGATGTTACCCCATTAAGATAATGTTTTCAGACTATCCATTGTACAGCAGCAGTCTCCTGTTGTTTCAAAACAATAGCTGCACTTTGCCCCGAGGTCACAGCAGAACAATACAGCAGACCAGACGTGTGTCACCTGCTCTGTCCTCTCCTTAGCACTGTCAGGATGTCGATGAGCTCAGCTCAGCACGAGTTTTTTCCTTATTTATTCTTAATAACTGCCAGTCTTTTCTTGTTCATTTTTACACGAGACATAAAATGACTTTTTCTTAATTGAGTTAAATGCACTGCCTTAATGCCTCATCTTCCTGTCCATATTCCATCTCATAGAAGGTGAGGTGTGTTTGTGTAGTTTGAGGATGGTGGAGGTTCAGATCCTGTCACTCCCCCCAACATGAACACCTGTTGGAGACACCAAATCCTCTCTTTGTCTCTACATCCCCCCTCTCAGTGGATTACTATGACAACGCCCATTCATATCATGGCTGAATGCTGATTATACAGCTTCACACAATTATATCTGAATAGAATATATTGTTTTAGGGAAGCTTGCTTTTTCTTTTTTGATTTAGATGGGGAGGCTGTGTAAATAGTTTCCAAGATGTATTTAATTCAAGAGGTGTTATTCTATCTGGTGAAAATGGCTCAAGTTTTGTGACATACCAGTATCCAACAACATCAAAAATCTCCTCAGGTTTAACTGATTCCCATGTAAGTACCCCAGAGGGTACTTCTACATACTTCTGCAGTAGCCAGGGGGTATGGGGAGAGATGATCAAGTATCTTAAAAAACATAAAATTACAATTTAATTAAAGAATCGAGTGGATCTGGACAAGTTTGAGCCCAGAGGTCATCAGTTAACTAAAAAAAAAGAGGAGGAAATAGCCAGAAGTAAGGCTTAAATGATAGAAACAAATAAATAGTATGAATAAATTCCTGAGACTGTTTCCCAAAGGTACGCTAAACATTTAAAATGGTTAGCTAAACAGTATGGCTTACAGCATGGATAAACTAATAAAATTGCTAAGGCAAAGATAAAAGAAAGAAATACTTTATCCCAAATTCTTTTGTTGTAGCAGTTAAAAAAATATAAAAAAAACCAAACATAAAATATAAATAAGTAGAATCATATCATATCGGAGTATGAATAAACAGTTACAGTTGTTAGCTGTATAAAGATATGGAGTAACTATTGAAGTTATTAGGTAACAGTACAAACTACAGTCATGATATTAAGAAAGTACACCCTCTTTTAATTAAGGTTTTATGTATCGGGACAAAATAATTTGGTCCTTAGCAGATCTTAAAATGAGATAAATACAGCCTTACATGAACAACAACACATGATATATTACGCCTTGTTATTGTTTAATAAAAACTAAGCAGAAATGCAGAAGAACTGTATGAAAAACTAAGTATACCCTTACTTCTTCCATAGGAATTAAGAGGGTAAATAGCAGCCAGATGCTGCTAATTAAATACACTTGATTAATTGATCATCAGTAAGTGTGAGCACCTAAGCAGAAGTTTTGGCAGTTTGCTGGTCTGGAGCATTCAGGTGTGTGTTAACATAATGCCAGGGAGAAACGACATGAGCAATGATCATAGTGAAGCAATTGTTGCTGCTGAACAATCTCAGATGGGTCATAAGACCATTTCTAAACAATGTGAGAAAAAGAAAAAAAAAGAAAAAAAACAAAAACAAAACCCAAGAGCTACATTTCAGACTCAGTTACACTAAAGGCTTCAGTTAGCATGTTAAACTGTTATGTTAAAGTTCATGACAGTACAAAAAGAAAACGAATGAAAGTATGGCTTGTTTGGAAGGGATGCCAGGAGAAAGCCTCTCCTCTCTAAAAAGAACATGGCAGCAAGGCTTAGGTTTGCAAAGCTGCAGCTCAGCAAATCACAAGACCTCTGGAACAATGTCCTTTGGCTACACCAAAACAAAGTGAAGATATTTGGCTAATGCACAGCTCCATATTTGGAGACAACCAAACACAGCACGGTAGTAGAGGGGTGATGATTTGGGCTTGTTTTGCAGCCACAGGACCTGGGCACCTGACAGTCATTGAGTCAACCATGAACTCCTCTGTATGCCAAAGTATTCTAGAGTCAAATGTGAGGCCATCTTTCCAACAGCTAAAACTTAGCTGAAATTGGCTCATGCAACAGAATAATGATCCCAAGCACAGCAGCAAATCTACAACAGAATGGCTGAAAAAGAAAAGAATCAAGGTGTTGCAATGACCCAGTTAAAGTCCAGACCTCAACCAAATTGAAATGCTGTGGCAGGACCTTAAGAGAGCTGTGCATAAAGGAATGCCTGCAAACCTCAATTAACTGAAGCAACACTGTACAGAAGAGGGGGCTAAAATTCCTCATCCATTTCAGAGACTGATAAAGTCATACAGAAAACAATTACTTCCAAGTTTTTGCTGCTAATAGCAGTTCTACAAGTTATTTAATCATGGGGTGTACTTACTTTTTCACGCACCGCTTCTGCATTTTTGCTTAGTTTTTGTTAAATAAACAGTGGCATGGTGTAATATATCACATTGTTGCTCATTTGAGGTTGTATTTACCTAACTTTAAGGCCTGATAAGGACTAGGTAATTGTTATGTCCTGATATATAAAACCTTAGAACTGACAGATGGTGTACTTCTTTTTTTTTTTACCATGACTGTAAATTGTTAACTTATAGTGTGGATTAAAAGTTGAAATTTGTCACTAAGTCATGAAATGAATGACTATTAAATAGATTAGGAGCTAAATGTAATGGATGAACTGACCATTGAGAAATTGTAAGCCCAGAGTAGGCTAGATCTAGTTTAAGATGAGTTCAAATGAACACATCTGATACATAATGGCTTGTTGATGAAAACAGTTTATGTTAAATTTTGAGTGTATAGTTTCTTGATGAAAAAAGATTAGGAACTACTGTTTTAAACTATGAATAAAAATAAGCACCAAAATCAAGTACCCTTCAGCTAATAAGCGAGAGAGAAACAGAACAGTTTATGGAAACATATCCCAGCTTTTATTAAATCAGGTAGAAGGCATTTTTAAAAGACTGACTTTGAAGCAAGGTGACTGTAATGTAAAGCATCCTGGAAAAAAAAAACAATAAAAAAAAAACTAGGTGATACAAATAGCAATGTAAACAACAGAGGAAGAACAGCATTAAGCACACTAATTACATAAGTAATACAGTTTGTAAACACAAAGCGCTCTGCATGTTCAGTAAATAAGGAGCTTAATTAAGGTGGGTAAAAAAACAATAAAGGAAGTGTTAAAATATTGTTATTAGATTGTACTGTCACATCTCTATATTTCATTGTTTAACATTTGGTTTAGCGTAACAAAAGAACCTCACAAAAAGAAAACTATTTACAAAGGCAAAGAATTCACTCCCTTTGGGTTGAAACGACTCATTCACATTATTGACTGGGATGTAAATATATGGCCCTCTAATATACTTTATATCAAACTAACAGTGGCTACAAAGAAAAGCTTTCCACATCATTCTGCCATCAGCTGACTATTTGGACAAAATCTGCCAAAACATCCATCACATTCATTTCACTTTCTGCAGTGCAGACATGAAACTTTCATTGTTAGCATCCAATGAAGCAATTTCCTGTAAGTTCTGTAAAAATCAAGCTTTGTCACTCCTAAACAACATGCAGCAATCCTCGCTTTGCTGAGCTCTTTCTGATAGTCACAGTCAATTCCTTGTCACAATTACAATAAAGCAGCAACCATGGGAACAATACCACAGTAATGTTAAAACTATATGAGTTATTACTGAATTATCAATCACTGCATGTTAAGTATAAGAGTTAGTATGGAAATAGACAAAGAAATCATCTATCAAACACTATAATGTTAATACCTATAATATAAACCAACATATATTATTACAAGGTAGTAGAACTATGACTATGTTCAGATACAAATTGTACTTCTTATAAGTCTAACCATCATATAATTTGAATATCTTCAGCCATTGTTTCACTACTGGTATGGAAGTTAAATTTTAAAATTCTTAAACAATTTTCTTAGCTGTCAGTATACATTCAACAATGAACTTGTGCAAAAAGAAAAAAATTAATCACAAATATGTAAAAGGTCCAATCGGATGCATTCGTTAACTTCAAAGCTTTGGGCTTAGTTTGGCTCTCTGAGGGTCTGAGTCTCTCCCGTCTTGTCTCCTGTGATACCCACTTCTAAACCCCATTAAAAAATATGGGTAAGAACAACAACAACAAAAAAAATGCAGTCCTGTGTTGCATTTTGATTTGATGTAACTTTACTGAGCCCTCAATGGTTAAACACAAAATCTCACAGGAAATTAAACCTTTCACATTACCATCTACTGGAACATTTTTGAAAAACTTTCACATGGAATAACAGCTGTGAATGAGGGAACTGGGTGTTCAAATACAACAATGTCCTGGGAGGCTTTCTCACTGAATGATCCAGCCATTTCTCTTATTTCACTTCCCTTCAACAAACTGAAAATTAGGAAGGCAATTCAGATATTTTCATTGCTTTTAGGGTAAATTCGCTCATGCTTCTGTTTTTTCTTTCTCCTCCTTCTTTTTCTTGCTCTTCTTCAAGAATGAAGGTGTGCGAAACTTCTTTTTCTTTTTCTTGGGGGACTTGGTTTGGCTCTCCGGGGTCTGAGGCTCCACCGTCTTCCCCTTCGTTGTTATGGAGATTTCCACCGTTTCTGAAGTGCTCACGCTCATCTTGGATACCTCGATGCTCAGATCCTCCTCCATCTCTGCCAAGTGGTCTTTACCATTGGGTATTGTGTCTGTCAGGAGATGAAGTCAGCGAAGAGGAATGTGAATAATAACACATTTAATTTGAGGCATTTCCTGTCCTTTTCCACAAAATGAAATACCTATTCATTTGCTGATTACCTTGCTTAGCTGGCGTCATTATGGGAGAGAGGGAGAGGGAGATAGTCGAGCCATCAAATGTGGTCATCTCATCTGCATCAGTGGCATCATCATCTTCTGTAAAGGGATTGAAGCTCATAGGGGTCAGTCATCCAACAAAGCAGGTATGAGTCAGCTTAGGCTATTATATGAACAAATAAAATCCCAAGCTGATGTTGGCACTCTATAAACAGCTAACAGGGTTACACAATTCATTCAGAGGGAGAATGGGATTGCTGGAACAAATGTCCTGGGAATCCATCATTAGAAATTTTTCACAGCAGACATTTTGGCTTCTGGGTGTATAACTGAAGGCAGCATTGCACTTAGAGGAGGACCTCCCTTTGTGCATCCTGAGCCATGATTAAAGGTACATCTACACTAATAAAAGTTACTTTTGCAACATTTAGGTGTCCACACTACCCCCATGTTTTAGGAACCCGAAAAGAGAGACTTTTAGAAGTGCTGCTGACCCAGTTTTGGTTTGAAAACTTGAAAAATCTAATACTGCGCTGATGTGTGGATGTTGAGATTGTGGAATAAATGAGGCAGACAACCACGTTCACTTCTTGATCAGATCTTATCAGTTACAAAAATAAGCCAGAACATTACAGGAAGGCTCATATACCTGTTATGATTTTATCTTTTCTGTTTGGGTCCTCCTGTTTCATTACCATGGATGTCTCTAGCGATGGATAATGCTCCAGGGACTGCTCAAATATGTTGCCATATTTGCTTTGTTTTCCACCACCATGACTGCCTTATACTCATTTTATTTATACTTTCAGCGACAGTTACACCTTATTATTAGTTCAGATAATATTGTTATTCTTCCTCCATAGTATTTCTAAAAGCAACTAGTTCTACCTCTGTTTCCACCAGCAAACACATGCCCAGTGTACCTGAATGGTCATCATTTACAATTGTGTTAGGAATTAGCATGGACACCACCAATGTCTGCCATGAAAAATGTCTGCGCAATCTTATGGTAGCACAAGGTAAAAGGTCAGGAGATCACCATAGTCATTAGGATTCATCATGAATGTCTGTACTCCTTTTTCTGTCATTCTATCTGGTCGATGTTGAGATAAAATATTCCAAACAAGGTATACTTAAATCCATAAGTATTTAGGCAATAAAACGTTTTTTGTAATTTTGCCTCCGTACACCATCACCACAGTGGATTTTAAGTCAAAAATTCAATATACACTATATTGCCAAAAGGTATTCACTCACCCATCCAAATAATTGAATTCAGGTGTTACAATCACTTCCATGGCCACAGGTGTATAAAATCAAGCACCTAGGCATGCAGACTGCTTCTACAAACATTTGTGAAAGAATGGGTCGCTCTCAGGAGCTCAGTGAATTCCAGCGTGGTACCGTGATAGGAGGCCACCTGTGCAACAAGTCCAGTTGTGAAATTTCCTCACTACTAAATATTCCACAGTCAGCTGTTAGTAGTATTATAACAAAGTGGAAGCGATTGGGAACGACAGCAACTCAGCCACGAAGTGGTAGGCCACATAAAATCACAGAGCGGGATCAGCGGATGCTGATGCGCATAGTGCACAGAGGTCACCAACTTTCTGCGGTCAATAGCTACAGACCTCCAAACTTCATGTGGCCTTCAGATTAGCTAAAGACCAGTGTGTAGAGAGCTTCATGGAATGGGTTTCCATGGCCGAGCAGCTGCAGCCAAGCCTTACATCACCAAGCGCAATACAAAGAATTGGATGCAGTGGTGTAAAGCAAGTCACCACTGGACTGCAGAGCAGTGGAGACAGGTTCGCTGGAGTGACGAATCACGCTTCTCTGTCTGGAAATCTGATAGCTGAGTCTGGGTTTGGGGGTTGCCAGGAGAACGGTACTTGTCTGACTGCATTGTGCCAAGTGTAAAGTTTGGTGGAGGGGGGATTATGGTGTGGGGTTGTTTTTCAGGAGTTGGGCTCGGCCCCTTAGTTCCAGTGAAAGGAACTCTTAATGTTTCAGCATACTAAGACATTTTAGACAATTTCATGCTTCTAACTTTGTAGGAACAGTTTGGGGATGGCCCCTTCCTGTTCCAACATGACTGCGCACCAGTGCACAAAGCAAGGTCCATAAAGACATGGATGAGCGGGTTTGGTGTGGAAGAGCTTGACTGGCCTGCACAGAGTCCTGACCTCAACCTGATAGAACACCTTTGGGATGAATTAAGAGCGGAGACTGCGAGCCAGACCTTCTCATCCAACATCAGTGTCTGACCTCACAAACGCGCTTCTGGAAGGATGGTCAAAAATTCCCATTTGGGAAAGCTTTTTTCCACAAGAACTGAAGCTGTTATAGCTGCAAAGCATGAGCTGACATCATATTAAACCCCATGGATTAAAAATGGGATGTCACTCAAGTTCATATGTGTGTGAAGGCAGATGAGCGAATACTTTTGGCAATATAGTGTATGACTGAAATGCAGACTTTCAGCTTTAATTCAAGGGGTTTAACAAAGGTATTGCATTAACTGTTTACAAATTGCAGCCATTTTTATACATAGTACCCAATTTTCAAAGGCTCAAACATAATTGGACAAACTAATGATGAACTCTAGAACCCATGGACGTCACTAAATCCTGCGTTTTCTCCCTTGAGATGCTCTGCCAGGCCCTTACTGCAACCACCTTCAGTCGCTGCTTGTTTGTGGGTCTGTTGAGTTTAGATCAGCTGACTGACTTGGGGATTGAAGAATATCTAATTTATTTGCATTATAAAGTCTTGTTTGCTTTTGCAGTATGCTTTGGGTCATTATCTATTTGCACTGTTCGATACGTTTTGCAGTATTTGGCTGAATCTGAGCAGAGAGTACAGCCCTGTACACTTCAGAATTCACCCTGCTACTTCTATCAGGAGTCACATCATCAATAAACACTAGTGGCCCAGTTCCACTGGCAACCATACATGTTTACACCATAGCATTGCCTCCACCATGTATACCAAATACTTATGTTCCTAACTCTACCAAAAACTTCACTCATGGTGCCAACATATCAAATGCAAACAAAAATCACTGAACACAAGGATGGTTTGACAACTTTGTTGCATCATTTTTCTTAGCTGACATGTTCCAATAGTGACGCATTACTGTGATGGAGACTAACAAAGGTGCTACTTTGATACACATACTGATGTTTCCCTCCTGCATACACATTTCTCCTTGTCTACAGTCATAACTGAGACATGAGGAGTTTGACATGGCCTGCATGTCTGTGCAGCTCATCTCTCACCATCTCTGTGAGGTGACTTTACAGCTCAGAGGAAGAGTTTAACAGTAGACCAACAATTTTGTCCTGATGGCATATTTTGTAGGAAACTGCTTCTGCTAATTTGGGTACAACATTTCCTCCAGGCAGGACAAGAACTCTGGCTAGCTCTAATTAACTGCCTTGACTATAAGCTAATGACACCGTTCTTATGTGGCAACAATAACTACAGCAAACTCGATAAACACAGTTTCACTAATGTATAAAGGATAGGGAAGAGTACCTTCCTGGCCTTGCTGCTTTCTTTCTACCATGTTCTTGTATTCTTCCAGGTCCTTCTCTGTGAGATCATTGAAAGGGTTGGGAGGAAGAGAGCGGGTCTGCTCCTCATCCTCAATAATGAAAGCCTATAGACAGGGAGAGCATAAAACACTATTGCAGTCACCTGATACACAAAATTGTTTCCAAAAGATTGGAACAGTATGTAAAAATGTTGTGTGTGTCAAATTTCTTTTTGAAAATATAGCACCTTTTTTACATTTTTCTTAAAAAAAAAAAATGGGACAGGGGCATGTTTACCACTGTGTTGCATCACCTCTCTGAGCTCTGACATAAACTGCTGTAGAGTTTTCAAAGCAAAATGTTTTCCCATTCTTACTTGATGAAAGATTTCAGCTGCTCAACAATAGAGGGGCCTCTTTTTTTTTGTATTTTTTTCCATTAAGTGCCGAATATTTAATTGGTAACTGTCTGATCTGCAGGCATGGCTGTTTAGCACCCAGACCCTTTCATGATGGAGCCATGCTGAACTCATACATGCAGAATTGTCTTGCTGAAATAAGAAAAGGCTTCCCTTAAAATAAAAACAAAACAAAACCAGCATCTGGATGGCAACATATGTTGCTCTAAAACTCAAATATCATTCATTATTAAATGGTGCTTTCACATGTGCAGGTGCACCAACTCTTTCCATGGTAGAGTTTTAACTTGCATTTCTGAATGCAATTGACAGTGGGTTTTTTTTTTTACATGCTCCTAAGACCATGCAGTTGTTTCCACTACACAAGTGGTGCCTGAGGACTTAAAGTTCAAGCTAATTTGTTATTGGTTTTCAGCACTGCTGCTATCATTCAGAGATATCTGGGGATTTCCTGAATCTTTTAATCCTATCATATACCATAGATGGTAAAATCCTCAAATTATTTGCATGTTTATAGTTAGAAACATTCTTTGATTTATTTTTTATGTACTTAAAAAAAAAAGAAACATATAATAACAATCTTTTTGTGAATGGGGTTCCAATTAGCTTACATGGAAGAACCATGACTGTTTATACATTTGTTTCTTTGACACAATCTGCATATTTTAAAATCCTGTGTGCATTTCCTAAATATTTAGTTCCTCTTTGCACAATATTTGCATTTCTGGTTGCTTTCATAAGGAATTAAATGTAAGCACTGCAATCAAAATCTATGAGACTGGTTACAGTAACAGAACGTGTGACCTTTTTCAAATTTCAATAAACATGACAGAGAGAATATTTTACTGTGTTATTTGAGGACATCTCATCGTTCTGATTTGTTGGTTTGACATTTTTTCAAATAATCTTTACATTTATTGGCCTCCAGAGAACTGAAATATCTGTAGATCAATGAACTCATGTTCCTCAAACCAGTCCTGAACAATTTTTGCTTTTGTCAGGGCACATGATCCTGATAAACACCTGGAACAATGTTTAAAGTAAGTAAGACCCACATGCACTACACCTGATACTAATTTGGAAAGATCACTGATTTAAAATTCCTGGATCACTAACTCATAACTGAACTGTTAAAAAAAAAAACCATAGCAGAGTAAACAACAAGCTACAATCTAATTTAACACTTGTATGGGGAGTGAAGTCTGGCTTGCACAGCTCTGCCACTTCAACCTTTGCCAGTTAACTTGGTGCTTCTTTGAACTACTTTTGGGAGGTATTAACCACTGAACAGGGACCGTCCTTCTAATTTGGAGATACTTCAACCCAGTTGCTTTTCAGCTTCAAGTACAACAACTTCGAGAATGGATTTGTTAACTTGAGCCTAACCAGCCCTTCAAAGGTGCCACTGTAATGAGAGAATTAATGTTATTCACTTCAGCTGGTGGTTTGGTGGTTTTAAGGTTGAACAGAATGTTACAGTATTGTTTTTAAATGGCTGTGTGGTTCTGTTTTTAGATGGTACACTTATAGGATTAATGACAGCAAAAAATTATGACACTGAAAAATGAACATAAGGAACATCACTACTGATTTGAGTCTCACTTTTGCTGGTACAAAATGTTCTTTTTTTCCTTCAGCTGCTTGTTTCAAGACTAAAGGAATATGTCATTAAGGTGGAAGTCAGTTTTTATATTCTGACACAAGTTAAATGATGTTTTGAGTGCAGGACAATGTGTCAGAGTGCTCTGAATGTTTTAAGAACTACACAAATGTTTCAGACATGTGCTTAGGCAAAAGCAAAAACACGATAAAACACCATGACACATGTTGCATCATGAAATCTGGTTACTACTGTAACTTTAGGATTTTTTTTTTTTTTTTTTTTTTTTTTTTTTTTTTTAATTTTATTTTTTTTTTTCTTTTTTTTTTTTTTTGTTCAACACAT